>PVJC01013570.1:0-25889 GCA_004026665.1 Murina feae | reverse complement strand
TTACCTTTCTCTGATTGGCTTATTTCACTTAGCATAATAACTCTCCAGTTCCATCCATGCTGTTGCAAATGGCAAGAATTCCTTCTTTTTTACAGCAGCATAGTATTCCATTGGGTTGATGTACCACAGTTTTCTAATCCACTCATCTGCTGATGGGCATTTAGGCTGTTTCCAAATCTTAGCTATTGTAAATTGTGCTGCTATGAACACAGGGATGCATATATCCTTTCTGATTGGTGTTTCTGTTTTCTTGGGATATATACCTAGAAGTGGTATTACTGGGTCAAATGGCAGTTCCATTTTTAATTTTTTGAGGAAATGCCATACTGTTTTCCACAGTGGCTGCACCAGTCTGCATTCTGACCAGCAGTGCAAGATCACAATGGTCTATAAGTAGTAGGTTTCAACCAGGGCTACATAACACCTCCCCTCCGCCCCTTGAAGATCAAGCTGCCTCCAACCTCAAGAGGTGAATCTATTCTCCTCTGTTGAATGTGGACTGACCATGTGACATGTTATGACTAACAGAAAGCAAAGAAAGTGATATTCTAGAACTTCTGAGCCCAAGCTCAGGGATTGCTACCACTTTTTCTTTCTTGGAACATTAATTGTGGAAGTCAGTGGCTGTGCTTTTAGAAAGCTCAGGTTAGATGTTTGCATGGCTGGAGACTATACTGAGCAAGACTTTGGAGGATGGGAGGCCCCCTTGGATGTTCCTGTTCCTGCCTATCTCCTGGCTGAATGCAGCCATGCCAGCTACTCAGCTCCCTTGGGCAGAGAGGAAGAACCTCCCAGATGATCCAAGCCAACTTACAGCATTGTGAGAAATTACGCATTTTTGTTGTTATAAGCCATTAAGGTTTCGTGCAGTTTGTTAACAGTTACAGATATACAAACATGGACCCACTGAGATCTTTCTGATACTTTAGTATTTTGGCAAAAAAATCTCACAAAATGTCCTTTCCAGAAGCATCTCAGTTATGCAGAATTCTGGTATACAGAGAGGAATGTCAGTGTGAGGTCAATGTAAGAAAAATGTAGGGAATCATGTCCTATACCTAAAAATTATAGTAATGCTCTTGATTCAGTGTAATTGTGCTCCCTCCAGTGTTTCCTTTATCTGTCTTCCTGTCGTTGCCTTCCATGCACTTTTCTGTGTCCTTCCAGTTCACTCACGTAGTGAGTCTAATACAAGGGCAACAGTAAACTAATGAAACTTCTTTCTAAACATCCATGAAAACTTACTTATCCAAGTACATTTTGTTACTCATTAGCATCATTTTCAGAACCTACTTTTATAGAACCTATAACCAAAGACCCACCAAAGCAGTGGTATTTTAAAAAACATATATATATATATATATATATATAATCTAATAAAAAAGTAATATGCAAATTAGGAATCACTACATCACAAACATGGCCACCCCCATGGCCACAAGATGGTGGCACCCATAGCCACATCATATCTAACAAAAGAGTAATATGCAAATTAGGTGTCATTCCATCACAAAGATGGCCACCCCCATAGCCACAAGATGGCAGCGCCCAGTCCAGCTCAGCCCCACCACTGAAGTGGTCAGGCTGGTTAGCCAGGCAGATGGTGGGGTAGGCAGGGGGTCAAAGGAGTGGAACAGGAGATCAGAGGGGGTTGGGGCTCCCCTGCCCAGGCCAGAGGCCTCTGCCAGAGGCCTCAGGTATGGGCAAGGGTGGAGCACTTGATCGGAGAGGGAAGGGGCAGAGCTGGTGATCAGAGGGATATGAGGGTGCCCTACCCAGGCAGAAGGCCTGGGCCAGAGACCTCAGGGCTTGTCAGGGGCAAGGCCGGAGATCGCAGGGGCCTGGGCTCTGTAGAGCCAGCGATTGAAGGGGCAGAGACGGAGCCTATGATCACAGGGATCTGGGCACTGGTGGAGCTGGTAAAGCAGGGGACTGGGGGTCCCCTGTCCAGGGCTGCAGCCTTGGCGGAAGGCTGCAGTGGGGCAGGTGTGGAGCCTGCAATATCAGGTCCTGAGCAGGGGAATAGCTGGAGATCGGAGGGGTCTGGGGGTCCCCTGCTCAGGTCTGTAGCCTTGGCCAGAGGCTCAAGGGTGGAGCTGGCAATGGCAGAGGCCTGGGGGTCTTTTTCCCAGGCCTATAGCCTTGGCCAGAGGCTCCAGTGGGGCAGGGGTGGAGCCAGTGATCTCAGAGTCTGGGCAGGGGCAGAGCCTGTAATCAGAGGGGCAGGGGCAGAGCCTGTGATTGCAGGGGTTTGGGCAGGAGCGGAGTCAACAAGGCAGGGGTCTGGGGGTTCCCTACCCAGGCTTGCAGTCTTGGCCAGAGGCTGCAGTCCTGGGAAGGAGTGGAGCTGGGATTGGAGGGGCAGGGATGGAGCTGGTGATTGGAGTGAACTACAGAGAAAACACTTTTTCTTAATGCTCATTGGCTAAGCTCCCTGTATGCCACTGGTAATATTCTCAGTAACTTGGGTAATAAGAATCAAAAAAGGTGATCTAGGGTTTTCCCACTATACTCCTGAAGAAAAAAAATGAAGGTCTACTGCTGGAGGGCTAAGAAATGTCATATCTTGCCCTAGCTGGTTTGGCTCAGTGCAGGGTCTGGGTTCAATTTTGACCAAGGGCATGTACCTAGTTTGTGGATTCCTCCCTAGCCAGGGCCCAGGTCAGGGCATATGGAAGAGGCAACCAATCAAAGTATTCCTCTCACTTTGATGTTTCTCTCTGTTTTTCCTTTTCTTCCACATTCTCTAAAAATCAATGGAAACATATCCTCAGGTGAGGATTAAAAACAAGAAAGAAAGAAATGTAATATCCTATGAAAGACACATCTTGAAAATGCCTAAAGAAAGTTGTCATTTTTTTCATGGTGAAGGAACTGGAGTTCATGTTGATGAAAACACCTTGGTGGCTGCGGTGACTGGCAGTGGCTGCAGCAGCGGGGTGATGGGGCTGGTGACTTCCCCTGATTAGCCTGCTCACCTCCCACAAAGGGAGGCCAGACTGCTGCTTAAGCCTGCTCCCTAAGGGGAGCAGGGAGCAGACTTAAGCCATCAGTAGAACACTCCCTGAGGGCTCCCAATATGTGAGAGGGGGCAGGCTGGGCTGAGGATCCCTCCCCCACAGTGCATGAACTTCATGCACTGGCCCTATTATATATATAACTAGGGGCCTGGTGCACAAAAATTTGTGAACTCGTGGGTGTCCCTCAGCCTGCCCTGTGCCCTCTCACAGTCTGGGACCCCTTGGGGGATGTCCACCTGCTGGCATGCCTGGTCAGCCTGGGTGAGGAGCTGATGGCTGTTTGCAGGCTGGCCAACCCCCCTAGTGGGGACTCTCATTCCATGGAGGTGTGGCCAGCCTGGGTGAGGGGCTGAGGGACATTTTCAGGCTGCCCACAGCTCCCATTGACCCAACATCCCAGCGAGGCTGGCTGGAATCAGGTTTCTGGGGTTTATTTATCTTCTATAATTGAAACTCTGTTGCCTTGTGTGGAGGCCTAGTCAGGCAACGAAGCCTCCTGTTTGCTTCAGCTCCGTGGCTTCTATAATTGAAACATTGTTGCCTTGAGCAGAGGCCGGCCTAGGCAGGCAGTTTCAACTCCATCGCTGGTGCAACAGAAACCTCCTGTTTGCTCTAGCTCCGTGGCTGCCGGCCGCCATCTTGGCTGGGTTAATTTGCATATAGCCACTCTGATTGGCTGGTGGGTGTGGCTTGGCTGGTGGCTGTGGCTGTGGCTTAGGTGTCTGGGAGTGATGGTTAATTTGTATATTACTCTTTTATTAGATTAGATTTTTCTATCATGTTCTAACAGTTACTCAGTTGGCAGGACACATTTACTCCACCCAGCCATTCAAGAACCCAGGTTCCTTCCATTATGCTGCTGTGGCATCTGCTAGGACATGGGTCAATGCTGGGTTCCTATGGTTCCTGAAGGATGGCAAAGTCAGGAGAAGTCTGTGTGTGCAATATTTTAAACCAAAGTCTGCAAATGACACCATAGCACTTCCATTTCCCACTGAGAACTTTGTCATGTGCCCACACCTGGTAGACATCAGCTGGGTAGTCATGTACCGAGGGGCCATTTTGTTACTGTGGAAGCCACATACTTGACTTCTACAGGAGAAGAAAGAATGGGTTTTGGTAAATAATTAGAAATATGTGCCATAGATGTCTTGCAGTATTTGATGTCAATCTCAAAAAAAAAAAGGCATTAAAAGGAATTGAATAATAGCAGCAACATTGTAATGATTGGATTGACTATGGACAAGGCTGATACTTTTAAGAGACTGTAATCCTTTCTTGTATGTGTGAAGTCTGAAATATTTGTTTTAGAAGCTCATTAAATTATTTCTAGTCATACCTAATATTACACCGTTTTCATTAACTCTATCTTCTGAGTGCCAAGAGTGGCAACAGCTCAACCACTTCTGGTCCCGAGGAGCTGTGGAATAATTGGCACGGCAGTTCACAGTCTGCCTCCTCCCATAAGTACGCAGGGCCATTTCCTCCTTTTCTTGACTTCTCACAGCCCTTTTCCACCCTTGTATTTTCACTGGTGTTAACTTGTGAAGGAAAGCTTGCACCTCGTCTTCTTATTTTGTGTTACTTACAAATTGCCACATAGCAAATGGACATATTTGATTCAGCGGCATACATTTAAATGTTTAAAATATGAAGCGTGTTCAAGGGATGCCATTTCACTTAGCAGTCAGTGCTAACATCATTTTTTGAAATGCTCCCCATTTCCATGATGTAGCCAAAGCTTTATTTATCATCAGATTTGCATTTTGTGATGTATTTTTGAGCCAGCCAAACTCATCTTACAGCAAGCTCATTTACTGTGAAGTACATTTAAATGTGGCAGCTTTAAAATGGACCACCCTGCTTAAATGATCCTCCGCATGTAATTAGAGAAAGCTTGAGTTCCAATGATATGGGGGGAAAAAGGGGAGGCGAACTGAACGATCTCTCGCTCCCTGAGTACATGTTGACCAGACACCAGTAAAACTGCTTATCAAGAAATGATTTGTTTTTAATGCAACTTTCCCATAAGCAGTGTAATCGGACATAGTTTGAGAATGTCACACCGCGTTCAAACAGATATTCAAAGAGAACAAATTATCATGATTCCAGCTTCCAGCATCCCTGGTCTCTTCAGAAAAGAGAAAGAGAAAGAGAGGAGAAGAAAAAAGAGAGAGGAAAAAAAGAAAAAGAAAAAATGTAGTTGTGACAGTCTATATTCCAATTTTGACATATTCAGAAGCATGTTCCCACATGTGAACTAAGATTCTGTCCCTTAACTCTGTTTCCCTCCCAGCTGCAGTGACTGATGGTAATGTTATTGGGGAGCATTTCACATAAGAAGTCACCATCCAAAGAGAACCTGGTAGTATTAGCATGCCTGTCAAATCTCTCATCCCCGATGCAACACAGAACCTCAGAACAGAGTTGCCACTTTCCAAGTCCTGGTGGATCCAAGCTTGATGCCAGCCATTAAAAATAAAAGCCCGTTAAAGTTTCAGGACATGCTTGTGCATTTTTTGGGTACCACCAAGTTTTAAAGAGTTGAGCCAGTTCAGTGGTGATATCACCAGACAAGCGTCGCCTAGGCAATGAAAGTAGTTGCCATGGAAACCCCAATGCTGTGCCCATCAACAGCTTTACAATTTTGACAGTTCAGAAAGTGACTATTCAGGAATTTCAATTAGAGCAGAATATACACATTTAGTGAGCAAAAACGCTTAACAAGTCTATAGGAAATAATTTAGATTTGTTTTTTTAATTGGAAGACAAACCTCCTGAATATATTCTTTGTGTGTAAATGATTTTCAGGAATAATGTAAAGAAAAAAAAAATAAAAGTTCTTCTATCCCCTTTCCTTCCTTGGAAGGAAGAAGGAGCCAAGAATAAATAAGTTGTGAAAAATGATCATCGGATTTTTTAAAAACAGGGTTGCTACAATATGCCATGCTCCTTAAGTCAGAACTCATGTATATTATAAGGACAAAATTTTAGAGTTGTTTTTATGTACAGCTCCTCATATTTGCACAGCTCTGGCAAAATATTCTTACTTCCTTTTTATGTGAAAAGAAATTGAGGCTCCTGAGGATGGAAAATGGGCTGCAAACAGACGCGCGCTTGAGATTCCAAATCAGGAACATTCCCACTGAGCTCTGGGTGCTCATGAAGGACAGCTGCCCAAAGGACAGCAGTGACATCAACGCGTCCTTCAAACAGAAAGTCCGGCCCCATTGCAAAAAAAAAAAGTAACAACAAAATTTAAAGCCATTGAAGAACAAAACTCAAATCTATAACAACAGAAACAAGGCCTGTTATGAGAGAAAACCAATGTTAATAACAATAATTTGCACTGGTCAATACCACTATTAATACCAATACCAAATTAACTACTGAAAACAGCTATGCTAGTTATGCATGGCTAGTCTCCTTTCTCTGATCCATGCTCTGTGGCCCCAGGGTCTGACCACATGGACTGCATCGCCTGAACCTGCCCTCTGTGTCCAGTTGGTTTGGGAGATGGACACAGAGTGGGAGGAAAGAAAGGTCAGTGAGCTCATTTCCTCAACCCCTGCCTCCCCTAGTCCACAGCTCCAGCTTCAGACTGTTGATAACCTTGCTTATTTCCCCCCCTCCCATGACTCCTGAAACCTGCCATCACCTCTGTAAACAGTACTGACTTTCAGTAGTTGGTTAGTTAAAGTTTTTGTACCATCTGTGATCTGCCCAGACTTGACTGTTAAAATAGCAAACATTTGTTTAAATGCTTACTCTATCTTTGCCACTATTCTACCCTTTATGAGTATTAACTTTAATCTTTGCAATAACCCTGTAAGGTAGGTGCTATTACTATACCCATTTTACAGATGAAAGATTACGACAGAAATAACTACTGAAATACTTTTCACACCTGCTATTTCCCTTTTCTTCACAAATTCCTTGTAGGTTGGGGTGGGGAATATAGTAAAGAAAAGTTAACCCAATGTAAGCGGGCATTTTCCCGGCAAATCGCGTCGTAACGGGAAGAAAGAAATCCAATAATAGTCTGACTTTGCAAAGTCTCTCTGAGTTGTCTTGCACATTTTCGTTGTTGTTGAAATGCCAGGCCCTCCATATTTGACGGCTGTCTCGACTCATTGTTTTTGGAAAAAACTTGTGCGCTTTGGTATAAAAAGTATGACGAGTTTACTCGTTTCCCGCAAACAATGTTAAGGGCTCAACTACTCAAGAGCAGTCTTACCTGTTCGCCCAGTGGATGTTTTTTCTCTTCACCCTGTTTTGTCACTTACTCTGTTCTTTGCCAATGATATGTTTTTTCAATTTATTTTTATTTTTTAAACATACTTTTATTTGTTTTAGAAAGAGAGGAAGGGAGAGGGAAAGAGAGAGAGACGTTGACCACCGGGGACCAAGCCTGAAACCCAGGCATGTGCCCTGCCCAGGGGTCAAACCTGCGACCTCTCGACACCCAACCACCTGGACCGCACTGGCCAGGGCATGATGATGTGGTGTTAATCTCCAGATCTGGCTTCCTGCCAGCAGCTCTTACTTGGAGACCCAGAGAGTGAAGATTTACTGCTTCCAATGGCAGAGAGAAGAGGGACCTCCTCACCTCTCTTGGCTCAGGGTTCTCCCTCAGGTTGTATTTAGAGTACAATAAGTGCATGAGGTGTTCGGTCCTGGCCTGGTGATGAAGGGGCCTGTCATGTTTTTAATCAGGTAGCTAGAACTACTTTGTGATGTGGGGAATGGGAAAAGGGATGGGGCGGTTCTTCTTGAAAATCTGTTTAAAAGTTTTAGAAGTTTCCATACCCAGAACAAGGACTCCCCACTGGCCCACCAATTATATCTTCCTGCCCCTTCCCTACCCCATGCCCTTCCATCTGAACTTGAGGCTGCCAGTTGCCCTTTTGGGAAATTTTCTTTTGCTTCTTTCCCATGGCTTTCTTGTTATTCCTTTTAATTAGATATTACCTTCTGGGAAAAGTGAAGGAGACAGAGAAACATACTTGCCAGGTAGGTGTGACTTGTCATGGGTCCATTGCTCCTTGTGGGTGGCCCTGGACACTTTTATTAGTAACTAGAGGCCCAATGCATGAAATTCATGCAAGGGGCTCAGCCCTCGCAGCCACAGCTGCTGCCTCAGCCCTCCTAACCCCAGCTTTGTCTGGAAGGTCATCTGGAAGGATATCCGGAAGGTCATTCAGCTGTCCGGTCTAATTAGCATATTATGTTTTTATTATTATAGAAAACAGGGGCACACTGCACAATCACTAAGGGCCAGCTACTATCCTGGGCATTGAAACAACCGACAAGATTCCTGGCCTGGCAAGATGGTGAAGCAAAGAGGCATCTTAAAACAAAGAATTCAAACCAAACGGAACCAAAACCAAAACCAAATGAAAATGCACCCAAACATTCATGTCCCGGAAAGATCATGAAGCCAGTGGCATCTTGTGCCATTGTTCTCCCAGAAACTGGACAAATAGAAAGTGCTTAATAGATAGTAAATCAATGAGTGAGTAAATGATTAAACCTTTTATTCACAGATAAATGCAGCCCAACTGACAAGATATTGAAGAGGAAGAACTGGAGGCAGAGACCTACTGCCTGCTCCAGTGGAGGTCCTCCTGACTGCCTGGGAGAGGCTGAGCTGGCCTCAGGCTCCTTCGGTGTCTGCAGCACTGCCCACGGCTCACATGGGAGGTCTGGCTGGGAGGTTGTAAACGTGGGAAAAGCTCATTCATAGCACTGTGGTCCTCTCTCCAAATGGCTGGGAGCTGCCAGCCTGGGTCAGGATTCCTCTGCCCTCTTACAGAATCAAGGGTGAGGGCTAAAACGGGGTGTCCCACCTCTGAAGCAGGGGCAGTGTGGAGCATGATGCTGCTGTTTCCAAGATCAATCCACAACGTATAGCTGTGAGCTCAGCTTTCTACTTCTCTTAATATCCTCTTTCTCCAGTGAAGAGCATATTTAGCCACCTTGTTTCATGACCAACAACACCTGGATCTGCCTCATTTATTTCAAAGATGGTAACAGAAAGCAAGAGACTCAGGGTTTCTGAGGCTCGGCCTTGCCCAGTGATGGCTTCAGCAAACACTGTGTACGAATTGGTCTCACACAGGACTGACCGAAGCCCAGGAGGCTTGGGAGCCTCAGGGCGGACAAGGACCAGGGTAATGACTTTAAATTCAGGCCCATCTGAAGTCCCTCCATGGAGGGGAGTGGTGTTGACCCAGGGAAATCCTGGCAAAGGACTGTACTAGATCAATCCTTCTTCCTTCAGCAAAAAGGTAGGCATCTAGAGCTTCCTCTTGGTATAGAAGAGGTAGATAAAATGTATATATTTAGTCAGAAAAATACCACATTACTTTTGCAATTCATGCTGACCATGGACCTCAAGTGCTCGCAGCTGCATCATCAGACTTTGCACCTACCATCAAGTGCTCTGAGGCACCTGTCCATTCTAAACTGAATTGGGAAGAAAGATCAGTTAATCGTTACTTTTAAGCAATTTTAAGGCTTTTGAACTTAAACAGCAGCAAAACTTTTGGTTAAAAGTACTTGGACATTTGCTGCTTTGAAACAAGTTACTTGCATTATTTAAAGCATCTGTGCCATTCAAATGCTTGTAATTACATAATGCATCAAAATGTAACTTGATTGCCCTGGCCAGGTAGCTTAGTTGGTTAGAGCACTGACCAGATATTCCAAGGTTGTAGGTTCGATCCCCACTCAAGGCACATGCAAGAATCATCGTATGAATGAATAAATAGAAACAGCAACAACTTGATATGCTCCCTTCCTTCCTCTCTCTAATTAATTAATTAATTAATTAACAAAAAAAGAAGTAACTTTATTCCCAAAGTCCATTCATATTCTGGTTCAGGGTAACCCACAGCCCCCATGATGTAGTTCAGCAAAGTTACCAGCCCCTTCATTTCCATGCAGAAACCAGTCACAGCCCAGGGCCACCAGGCTCTCTCATGCCAAAACCGGATTGAAACTGAGCCTGTCTGACTCCAAAATGTGAGCTCACTGATTGAACTGCTGCACTGAAATTTTAGTTTCCTTCAGGAACGTTTGGTAAACCTCATTCTTTAGTGTCATTATACTAAAATTCAACCAGCATTCTTTTGGCCACTGCCGTGAAGCAGGCCCATGTGAGGTCAGGGGATATGGAGATGAGTAGCTCACAGCTGACTGCAGGAAACAGGCAGTCAAAGGGATATTTAGCAATAAGTCTTCATTCTTCATCCAATTTAACTTTGCGAAGAACATTCAAGACCCACATGAGAAACGTTCAGTTGGAAAACCCACAACATGCATAAAAACTGTTGCCCAGAGCAGGCAGGTGAGTCAAGTACATTTATGTGAAGCAGAGAAAAAGAATTTCCCAGCCTTGTCTAATTTGTTTCACCAAGGTTTGTGCTCCACCTTTACATGTGATCCAGCAATGATTCCCGTTCTCTGAGGGGGAACTCTAAAGTCAATAGAATCATTGTGGGACTGTTCTGGCATTTCCAAAGCCGTCAGTGGAAGAAGGACAGGCACTCAGCATCTGCTCTCTTTGCTGCCTTCAAGGACTTCAGCCAGATCGATTCCAGAGCACCACCCTTCCTTCTGCAGCCTCTGACTTAGTTCCTGAGCAGGACCTGCTATAGGGCTGAATTACATGTAACTTTTTACTTTAGAAAAACTTAAATCTGTACATATAAAAACCTAAGGGACTGTTTGATCGGTCACTATGACACACACTGACCACCAGGGAGAAGACGCTCAATGTAGGAGCTGCCCCCTGATGGTCAGTGTACTCCCACAGTGGGAGCATTGCTCAGTTGACCAATGGGCACCAGATGCTGGGCTCGTGTCTGGCAAGCGCTGCTATGGTCCCACGAATCTCTCCCGCAGACACTCCCACTATGTGCCCCTCCGCCATCTGGACCGGGGCTGGGATCAGTACTGGCATTGGTGTGAGTCTGCAGCCGATTCTCATTATGGGCGCACTGATATTGCCCTAGGACAGGCATGCAAAGACTACAGTGGAGTGGCAGTGAGCCTACTGAGTGGCGTGACAGCAGGTGCAGCAGGGCTGGGATGAGCAGGAGCGGTGCAGCACCCACTCTGGGCTCGGGCTCCTCCCCTGCTACCTGCAGCTTTGAGAACTATTACATATGCTGGTTTTGGCCTGATCCCTGCAGGGCAGGCCAAGGGACCCAACCAATACACGAATCTGTGCACCCGGACTCTAGTATATACGTAAGTGCAGAGAACAATTACGCCATGTACTCACCATTCACTACTCAGTTTCAATAATTATCATTATTGTACCTATTTAATTTCTCTTTCCCCTCCATTTTGCTGTTTCTGTTTGTTTTGTGGAAGATATCGTTTCACTCCTTAATATTTGCAAGAGTTAACATTTAAGTGTCAGTTAGACACAGGGACAGGGACCTGACCATGTGTGCTAGGTTCCCTGAGTGCCATAGGTAAAATCAATCTGGGTGGTGATTTTCACAATTCCTTCTCGGTGGTTCGTAGTATGTTTGCTTGGAGGATCTGGTTTGTGCAGCCCCACTTAAGAATGAGCCGAATAGCTTGTTTTGCTTTGAGAGAAAAGCAAAAGGTGCCATTCAACGTTTTGAATGAACAAAATAAAAAACAAACAAACAGATGTGCGTAACTAAAGGTCATTGAGCAAAAATGAATACAATGTAAAAACAGAGGGAAAGTTCCCAAACATTGAGATACCGTTCATTGTCCAGCATGTCCTGAGTTGCTCACCAACCATTGTCAGCATTGAGTCACAGATTTTTCAGTACGAAAAAAGGCTTTGGAGAATGTTTGACTCAACACCCTCACCAGAGGATGTTATTGAGATCCAGAGATATGTTCCCTTAAGAAAATTACTTAATCACACAGCTTGCTTTCTGATGCAGAAGCCTGAGTAGTTTGCCACTCTACACACTGCATCCAAATGCTGACGACAACACTGAGATGGCGAGCGATCTTCTCGAGAACTTGGCAGAGGGTGAGGAAAACATGTGCTTCGTCTGTACCCAATCCATAGTAGGTTGGCACCACATACCTACTAGATCAGAGCATAAACCTGTCTGCGAAAAAGGGAAATTATGCCTTTCAAGGAAAAGGCATGGTTAGCTCAGAGGTGGGAGTGGGGCCGTGATGAAGTTGGAGGGCTGAGCCTCTCTCTCTTTCCCACACTCCTCCCCTTCCCCCTTCCGCTTCCCTCTCCCCGACTCCCCACCTCCCCGGGAAAAAGGCAGGTCTTGAAAGACATACTCTTTCCCCGCTGGTGGAAAAATAACTCCAGGCATGTATCTATGTATGGTAGGTAAGGTGCAGCATCTACAAAGATGAAAGGAAATAAGCTCCTCTATATAAAACATTCACAGGTATGGGCATGCCCTCAGCTGTAAGAAATCACCTATCCAAGTTCTGTAGCCACACTCACTTCTTGTGCCTCTAA
The DNA here is from genome assembly GCA_004026665.1 of Murina feae. Lineage (NCBI taxonomy): Eukaryota > Metazoa > Chordata > Mammalia > Chiroptera > Vespertilionidae > Murina > Murina feae. The sequence goes on along the minus strand of PVJC01013570.1, from coordinate 13,385 downwards.
GTTTATACCATGCCCATTTCAATTACAGGAGCTTTCATGTGTTCATAAAGGTGTGGCAGCATCTGGACGTCCCCTAGAGGAGATGACACTGATGCAGGAACGTGAACCATCCTAAGCCCCTCTATGCGTGTACTGGCAGCCACTATTGAGAAAAGAAAAATCGCTCTCCATAATATGGGTTGTTGAACATTATGGACTACCTCAGAATGAGTTAAATTCTCTTCTGTGACTGACCGTAATTCACGACCTCAGTTCCTCTACTAGACAGACATTTTTGAAGTTGCTAGCAGACCAGAGATAGGTCCAGCCTGGCACCTGTCATGGCGTTGCTCCCTGAATTAGTCCAGATCCTGAAGGGGCAAGGTGCAGTTTGCGACCTGTTCCAGGGAACACTCTTCATCCTGACAACCAAGACTCAAATATCCTCCACTTGCCACCTCCAGGGTAATTAGAGGGAGGGAGTAAATCACACCCTGAAAAACAGCCCTGAGTTCTTAAGTGCATGTCAGTCAGCGAGACTGGCATCTACGCAGAGTGGAGGGGAACTAGGGGTTGTAGGGTTTACACACACACCCCATGAGATCATTAGGACTACTTCCAGTCCAGGGCTCCCAGGGTAGCCACCGCCCAAGTAAATTCAATCAGATTCAACTGGGAGCAAATTAGGGAGGCAAAATAAAGCACTTACTGAAAACCAGCAAGAATCTCTTCTGTCTGCTATTAAAAAAAATTAGAGACCATTTGACAACACAAGGCCATTTTGTGTTGGAAATAAAAGGGGCCCTGAATGGAGAGGGCCAGGCGGGAGCGGTGGGCCAGCATCCAGGTGACATCAAGTGTGGATCAAGGCGCTGGGCTCACAGAGTCCTTACTAGCTGATGAGGGGAGGCTGCCCAGCAAACCAGAGGTGAGAAAATTGGCTAAGCACCAACTTTCCAAATCCATGGCATGTTTTCCCAGTAGACTTACTTGTATAATTTCCCATGTAAGAGGAAAAATAGCATTGGCAGCATTTTCCAAAGGACTGGCACGGTGACAATTTCAGTCCTTTAAAACTTAGAGTTCTAACGGGGCATCCGTGACTGAAGTCCTGGCAGCTAGCCTTTAAAAGAAACAAAAAAAGAAAAAAACAAATATACATATTTTTTCTTCTACCCTATTTCCTTTTGGACCTCATAGTCACACCTCATATATTAAGATTCTAATTTGTTTAACATCAAGGTGCTGAGCATAAAGGCACCACTAAACACTGATGGATAGGGTAGCTACTGGGGAGCAATAAATAGGGGTGGGGACTGCGCACAGACAGAGAAAAGTACACAGATGATTTTCATTTCCTAACAGGCATTCTGCCTGGAAACGTGTATAGAGACCTGAAATATGTATTGCTCTAAAGACTATGAATATTTAAAATGTCATCTTAAATTAGTAAGCATCTTTAAATCTTCGCTCTTTTGTCACGTTTTAGTAATGTTTATTGCACACCATAAATCTTATTCAGATTCACACAAATGGAGCCCCTAGCCACGAGGGAGACGAGCACTTCTCACTGATCTGAAATTCCAGAGCGGTGGATGACATCAAATATTATGACCGAAAAAAAGAAACTCTCCAGGGAAAACTGGTTCGGCCAGAAGGAACAGCGACTTCTGACCTCCCTTGGTGAGAACAAAACTCTACTCTCCCTAAAATTCTGTCCAATGTTTTTAGGGGTTCAAATAAATGGTCACTTTCCTAATGAAATTTTAAATAAGCCGTTTCAGATATGCCTGCATTTTAGGTTGATTTCAGGAAGCACGGGAATAGTGAATAAAATAAGTTGGATTGTTACAAAAATGTGTTAATACAGTAGCCCCCAAAGAAGCACCTTGTGAAGCTGCAGGGCTATCAGCAGTGTGATCTCAGTGGATACAAGGACAAAGGGTGGTGTGAAAAACAGGCCTGGGGGCTGTTCCCGGATTTCTGGACTTCAGAGACCAGTGACACCTCTTATAAATTTCAGGAGCTGACATGTAGTTGACAGCATTTTATTTTTCCAAATAAGGACATTTAAAAAAATGTTATTTACCACTGTTTGCATATTCTAAACAGAGTTTTAAAAATCGAGTAAGCTTGCCTTTAGGGGAAACTTACTTCATGGTCCTTTATTTGCTCATTTTATGGTACAATTTTGGAATGCAAACCATCACTTTGGAATTGCTTTAGGACCTCTGTCCATCCCAGTGAGATCAATATTTTAGAGGGCTATTGCCACCGCGGACCTTGCATACACATGCTCTGTCCCAAGAGGCATCAGTTTGCTGATGGCTCAGTTCTCTGGTGAAAGGAATGTGCAGCTTGAATATGTAGGCGCTGGGTACAGTGACCTATCGGCGTCTGTTCTTCCAGGACGGTAGGGATGGTGGAGACAATGGCTGGCAAGGCACTCTGGACTAAGCCAGTCCTCCCTGACTGTTGGAAAGTCCCTCCACTTTCAAGTTTTAATGCAAGAGACACTACTCTTGTACATCAGTCCTGACCAACCCTCTCACCCCTGGATAGAATGGAATAATGGTTGGCAAACTTGGCCGATCAGTAGAACAATGTAGAAAGCATTTTAAAAATGCAACTTTGGGTCCCAACTCTGGAAATTCCAATTCAGTGGCTCTGGATGTACCCTGGAATCTGGACTTTTCAAACTAAGACTGGATGATTCTGAAGCCCGAGCTGCAGACCACAGTGGAAAGCTTGTTCTCTCCCAGGCTCCTGCATCCAGGACAGATGTGGCATCACATCCCTTACAAAACTTAGGGCACATTCTAGATTGCTTTTCTTCCTTGGCAACTGTCCCAACACCAACACACACACACACACACACACACACACACGCTCAGACTCACACTCACACTCATGTTAGCTTCCATGATAGCTGTTGTAAAGCCTGACACTCCATAGGGACTAGTTAAATCAGTCTCTATGCAATGTGTATCAATAAATGAGTCCTTTTTAACTCTAAAATCCTGTATTTCTCCCCTGCCCATCGATAAGCAGTGAGCGAAGGTAATAGAAAGTTTAGACTCACAAAGGGTGTTGAGTAGGAGCCAGGAGGCTGTGATGTTACAAAAAGATCTGGGATTGAGTATGGCTTGCACCACTAGAACTGGGAAACCATGAGTCACACACTTTAACTTCTTTAGAACTAAAATTCAATGAATAGGTGAACGTAATTTTCTTTCGAAAATTAGAAACTGGCTTACATGTTTCTTAATTCTTAAGTCAAGAGATTATATAATTTTAAGGAAAACACAATTGCAACCTAAAGGGCTAGCCTCTAAATTAGCCTTTTTTGATTACTCTTAAAACAAAAAGGTCTTTGGTTTTTTTCCCCCTCTACTTCCCACTAACACACAATCCATTCCCTCACGGATGATGTGGTTAATAGAGAAATTCTACACAAGACTTTACCTGAGTTCTTATTAAAGATCTTTCTTTAAAGCCTATATCTGGTGACTGATGTTACAAGTTGTCACTAAACCAGCTGACAATCTAAACAAATAAAAAGAAAACAATAAAAGCACCAGTTAAAAAATTAGAAGCCAAAATGGCCATTAATTTTAAACGATGAGAAATTTTAAGACTCCCCTTAGCATTCAACAGACATCCAGACTGTAATATGAACATTGCCTTCACTTAGAATATTTTCAGCGTAAACTGAAGTTAATACAGATTGGCGTCAACTACCACCTGTCAGATGATGCTGGAAATCATGTCACCGTGAGAAATGGACCACGGGAAATAAATAACCTCCAAAGTGGTAGTCTGCAAATATTGACACGCAGGGCCAGGATTCCACATGAGTGATAGGAAACGTGGTGCAGACATCCGCACGAGGGCTTGCGCATTTATGTATCCTGGATGATCCGCTTTTCATAAATCTGCTTAGCACTAATGACTAGGATGCATTTTTAATAAATTAATTTTGAATAGATGGTGCTCCGGAGGGAAGTTGGGACTTGCCTTCATGTTATTAATAGTTAAAATGGAAGCATCAATTTAGGATCACATCTGCCGCTGTTGTCACAGAGAGTCCAACCAAGATGACCCCCATGGCATATGACCCTGATCACACTACAGATCTGTGTAGTTCTTAAAACTCTGCCATGGTTTTCCATAGGCATTATCATTTTTGACAAGTGATCCGTTATGTTTGGAGTATCTGTTTTAAGCTGTTGATCCTTTAGCCATGTCAAAAGTGGTCTGATCCACTCATTTCCTTTATGTGTTTCCCACTGCAGACCTGCAAGGCAGCTGAGCGGGAATGAGGGAAGCACTGTCCAAGACCAGATGAGGGAGAAGGTTTAACGGGGACTTAGGGGACCCGGTTTACATGCCCGTTTTATCCGACTGACCTAAAAAGAAAAGTCTGCACCAATGCCGTGGGTTAATCCCTAAGATCCCAAATGCTCAAACATAACGTGTACGTGAATGGCAGCACTTTTCGAGGTCACCAATGCCTAAAACTGGGTGACGCCAGAGCCAGAAGTGGTAAGAGACTTGGTTGGGTTGCCGAAGTTGATCAATGACAACTTTCCCGTAGACAGGACCTATAAGGGTGTCCTGAGACTCAATTTTCTGTGATTAGAACAATGCAAACCCCCAAAGGGCAAGGCTGTTTCTGCTGAGTCGAACCTGGAATAGCGCAGGGTGCACTTAGTAGGTCCTCAGCACATTTGTGTTCAAGAAATGATTTAACAAATGGATTCTGTGGTTTCTGCTACAAGCAAAATCGCTTCATGCTTTTTTATTGCCAGACGTCATAGTCAGTCTGTCCTCTTCTTTGCAGTGACCGATCTTCTCAGACAACTTGGACTGGGTTGATAATTACCCCTTGCCGTACATAAATGAGAGATAATTGTTTTCCTCACATTGACCAGACTCTTAGGCACATCCAGGGAACGTTTTCTGCATACACATCATGGCCCCACAACATCACCGTCAGCCTTGTACTGAAACTTAATGACTATTTCATAAAATATTGAGACCTAAGACTGGCACTTAAAACGAGATTATCCTTTTCTTTTCCCTTAAAACCGCTGCCTATTAGATCACTGCCAGACCTCAGTAATGTTGCAAAATAAACCCGCAAACATTTTGAGATCAGAGTGACACGGCCTGCCTGGCTCCCACACTGGCGGGCGGTTGACTGGTTGCTTATTGCACCCATTAGCATGAGTTAATGAGTAAGCATTCCCTTCCCTGTCACATTCCTCTCCTGTTATTAGCCCAAACCTGAACTTTAGCTTAATTGCAGAAGCCAGCCCACCCCTGGCAGATGAGGGCATGGACTTCATTGTTGTGATTGCATTTACAGTGCTAATTGGGGGGACCCTGACAGATAACATGACCTGGCACCGCAGAGAGCAGTAGGTGGGGTGCTGGGATGCATGCGATTTGGAGATGAAAAACTGCATCTTCAAAAGCACCGAGGACCTGATTTTCTTCACACTTGCTCTGCTATGCACACCAAACCAGATTTCCAAGTACAAGAGGATCTTACACATCTAGCTTCTCCCATTTGACTTCACTCCCTCACCAACTTCTGTGAATTTGGAATTGATCATTTCTCTAACTCCACATAAACTCCCCCCTCCCTGCAGCTCCCTTGAGTTCCCCACATCTTTTCTGAAGCTTCTCTTAGTCTCTCCAGAGAGTCTGCTTTCTTTTGTGTGGAGCCAACTGGAGAATCAGAAATATTTGAAAAGGAAAAACATAGGTTGTTGTGTCTGCAGCTCTAGTGTCTGATTTTTAAATTGTGTTAAAAACTCTTTTGTATTTGCTGGCACTTGGGCTTTGGAACACTTAGGATCTGGCCACTTTCTGTATCTAATGTACAGACTCTATTGCTGACGGGATACCATTTCTCTATGCTCTTATTTCTTTATCTTAGAATGAATATAATTACACCCTGTGTCCACCTGCTGCCTGTAGCAAATAAGATTTTTTTTTGGCTGCAAATGACAGTGGACAGCCCAACAGTGTTCAGCAAAAAAGAGATTCTTGACTCATATAATTGAAAAGACTGGGGAGAGGGTTGGGTTCAGACATCATGATTCAGAAGCCTAAGTGTCATGGGCCCTTGTTCCCTTGTTTTTCTCCTACTCTCAGGTTAGTGGTGTTCTCCTCAGACCTGCTTCATTCTTAGTTGGGATCTTCCTTGGGGGAGTGGGTGTGTCAGTGGATTTGGCTATACCCACAGGACCTTTCTCTGAGCCTCATATCCAATGGAGAGAAAAGAAAGTGCAATTCCTGGACTTGAGTCTCATTGACCTTGACAGGACAGACTTGGGCCATGTACTATCCTTCGAACCAATCACTGTGGACAGCATGTTGGTGGAATATGCTGATCGAATGATCCTCGATTACATGCTTCCCTCTCAGATGGAGCCTGGGTTGGTCTTCTTTATGAGAACAATAAAGTGAGAGTGTTGGGTAGGGGGTTGTCCAAATAAAATTGGGGTGGGAGTGGGTATTGGGAGGCATAAACAACAGATAGCCACTAAACTGTGACAGAAAAAGGAGCAATAGTTGAGATATGTAAAGCACTTTGAATTGTTTTAATTAAAAAGCTGTATGAATTTACAAGACACAGCAAAATTTTCTTTTTTTACAACTTTGACATGGAGCAGTAGAAGTAGCATGTCGTCTGAACTAAGTGTTATCTGGCATTGGTCTGAGTGAGAGTGTTATGACTCAATTGATATAATGTGACAAAACTAAGTTCAAACTGAGAATATGTTCCTGCCAGACTGAGGTCTTTCTGTGCAACTTTGTATTTTCCAGTGCAGGCTGTTGTAAGAAATGAGTTTGTTGTAATAAATTGATCAACATTGCCTTGTCTTCTGCTGTTCTTGCTTACTATGGACTTTGGAAAGAAGTCAATTAGAGAAGTTCTTTAGCCAGTATCATAATGAGTGATGGGAGCATTTACATGATTGCTAATGGCTGAGTTTACACGCTGCCTCAAAGCATCAGTGGGGATGTTTGGCAGTAGCACATTATGACTGTGATTATCACTATAAATTAAGTTTATGTTGATATAATTAGCAGTTAAAAGCCAAAGTAATATTTATACTGATACAAGTTCTATTGAAACCCTATTAGTGCAAACAGACTGGGAATGTTGATACGTTGGGAATAATTTGATCTTGCAGGTTTATTTTCCTAGAAGTGAGATATCCTATTGGGATACAGTTGGTCAAATAGCTTTGCAGGTTCAGAGTCTATAACTTAGCCAAGCAGTCCTCACTGAAGATACATGTGACCCTCCTTCATAGCTCTGGCGTTGAACTACCCAATCTGGAAAGAGAGAGGAGGAGCTGAGGTGGAAGTTAATGTCTAGGTAACCAACTGTGATAACAGACCAGCAAGAACGAGGACAGGGTCTGGCCAGTTGCAGCTCATTTGTCACAAGGGCCACGGAGCAGGAGGATGAGTTGTTTCATTACAACAGCATGGTCTTGCCCATCTGGCATGACTCAGTCGTTGAGAATGGATCTATGGACCAGGAAGTCACGGTTCAATTTCTGGTTGGGGCACATGCTCAGGTTGCGAGCTTGATCGCCATTGCGGGGGTGGGGGGGTGGGCGTTGGGAGGAGGTAGAGGGGAATCTTCAGGAGGCAGCTGACTGATGATTCTGTCTCATTGTTGATGTTTCTATCTCTCTCTCCCTCTCCCTTCCCCTCTGAAATCAATAAAAATATTAAACAACAACAACAACAACGTGGTCTTCCTTGAGAAACACTGGCTGGGGCCAATAATCATGGACTGTAGGCTTCTTTCTCTGTTTGGGGGTGTCGGGTTGAAGGATGTGCAGCACCTAGAAGTCACCAGCATCAGCACTTAGAATACTATCTAAGGCTGCCAAGCCTCTCTGGTTTGTTCTTCACATGCTAGGTTTTACTTGTACTTCCCTAATCCATGAGGCTACCCAATGTGTGCTGGAAACCGATTGTTTTTATGCTGGAAACTGATTGTTTTTAACCTACTTTGGTTGCTCTGAAAGGTCAGAGCTATGCACCCATTGTTTAAGTTGAAACATTGTTAAATACAGCAAATCCCCACCTGTTAATTGCCTGTAAAATTCTTCCTTGGAATTTCCTGTCTAAGGATATGGTTGTTTTCTCAGAGACTCAATAAAAGGCTGGTGAGACTCAGGCATCAGTGGGCAGTCTACCCTGGTAGAGGAAAGATGCCACGCCTGGTCCCCCAGTTTCCAAATTGATTCTCTTCTAGTCTCTCTCTCTTCATTTTGTGTGCGGCCTCCTTCAGAACTCGAACCCTGAACAGGAACCCTGAACCACGCTGGATGTGTAAGGGGCTCCAATAAATGTGGATGGGCTTTTCTCTACTGTAGGGCTAAGGAAGCAGGATGGAGTGGGATACATGACCTTCGAGAAGCCTCAGTGCTATTAAGGGGGGCGGGGGTCAGATCTGAGGCTGGCTACCTCTGAGGCCATTCTGCCCCTGAAGTATTCGTTGTCAGCAACATTGAGCCATGCAGCATGAATTTTTGAGGACCTACCATCTGCCAGGCACTTTTCTATACATCAGTGACCTGAACAGGCACAGACCTCGGGCCCATGGGAGCCTGTATTTGAGTCTCTCTTGGAAAGTGTGTGATACAGCGAGGAATCCTTGAATGCCTGTTGCAGGCTTGCTCACAGCTCTTCCCATAAGTCTGCTTGGGTCAACACGCTCTCTATAGGTGTTCATAGTGGGCTTACATCTTTCTTTCCTGCAAAAATTGGAAGTGCTAGCTACTTAGCACTTTGAATACAAAAAGGGAGGCAGTCAGTAGCTTGCAGTTGGTAGCTTTTGCAAATTGAGGGAAATAGCAAACAGTTGTGACAACTGGCCTTTAATCTCTTCTTGGGGCAAGAAAACTCATCTATTATGACTCTGATGGAAAGAGAAAGAGAGATTACTGGTGTCCGAAACCCTGGATTCAGCCTTGCCCCTTCCCTATGCTTAGGTCACTAGTGGAGCCACAGTTCCTGAGGACCTATTAGGACCTTCCATACTCAGCAGGTTCTATGCTTCATCTCACTTCACCCTCACAGAGGTCCTAACACAATGGGCACTGTGGGTAATTTCCAAATCAGGAAACTGAGGAGAGGCTGGTCAGTGCACCCACACAGATTCTACAGTATTTGTTGGGATGAGAATCCGACCCTGGCCTGTCACCCCTCAGCCGGGCCGCCTTCGGTCCTCCTCACCTGAGCAGGGGAACTCAGGGAAAATGGTGAGCAGCCACCCTGCCCTCTTCCACCTCAGGATGCAGTTCCCCTGAAAAGCACACAAGTGGTGACAACTTCAGTGGGAACCAATGAGAGAATGGAGAGGCGAGACTGGCAGGCAGGGGATTTCCCTTTTCTACTTTGGAAAAACCGTGTGGGTGCTAGTGGTCCCTAACGTGATATGAAAAACTACTCCCGCTGACCCCAAGACAGAGGAAGTCAACAAGAACAGTTGCAGGTGTTTACTAGTAAGAATAACTAAGAAAATGAACAGCTGCCAGGCTGATGTGGCTGAGTGGTTGAGCGTGATCTATGAACCAAGAGGTCACAGTTTGATTCTGGTCAGGGTACATACGTGGGTTGAAGGTTCAATCCCCAGTAGGGGGAATGCAGGGGAGGCTGATCAATTATGTTTCTCTCTCATCAATGTTTATAGCACCCCATCCTTTCCCCTTCCTCTTTCTAAAAAAGAAAAGAAAATGAATTCGGGGAAGATGTTGATTTCTAATATCTTAAGATTTATCCAACCCAGCCATATCTGAGGGAGGGGCTTGGTGTTAGAGATCATGGGTGCTGGGGCAGAGCAGGTTTTCTGCTCCCTCTTGGGGGACCTGGATGAGCCTGGGAGGAGGGGAGGGAGGAGTGTGAGGGTGGGAGGGGATATTCATTCTTGGGCTCCAAGGAGCTGGCAAGGAGTGGGACTTCCAGGCACCTTGGAGTACTGCCTAGGCAATATTAGTTGACATCATTCTCTCCTAATTAAACCTCTTTTAAAAACGAGAGTGTTTGTAAGGGAGAAATGAGCAGGGAGGGTGGTCCATCGTAGGTAATGATGGGGGCTCACAGCTAGTGAAGCAAGATCCCCCGCCCCCCCTTATGTTCCCTCATTTGCTAAAAGTAACAAGTGTGTTTCCTGCATGAGGATTAGAATTTTCTGGAAGACTGTGGAAAGCCCAGCTGCAAAGACCATCAGCCAGTGCTAATTCCCTCTTGGACTGGTCTCAGTCCTCCCTGACACTCAGGCACACACTGCCTCCACCTTCTCTTGGTCAAAGGCACACCTGTGGTCAGAAGCGTCTGGACTGAGATGAAGAGCTGGGGGCCAGGCCCCGCTGTGCCACCAACACAGTGAGGTGGGCTGTAGACAGGCCACCTGGTGCTTCTAGCAAATGAGCTCTCCCCACAGTCCATTCTGTTCCGTTCTAACTGCTATAGTGTTAAGTGACACACACCCTTGTGCCATTACATGCACACACTAGACATACACACACCTTTTTTTGAGTGCCCAAGTAAGTGGACAGAGTTATTTTCAAGGTGGAAATTAAAGGCTCAGACCACCCTTTTTTCTAAAGTCTGCTGGGACTGCCCTTTCTTTGGGCACCTCTGGGGCCGGGAAAGGGAGTGGGTGGGGCTTGCTGGAGGGGAGTGTGGTGTGTGAGCACATAGGCCCTTAGCCCTGTGCCTTTCCCGACTACACGTGTGTCTTTGGTGAAGCCACACGGTCTCTCAGGCCTCAGGCTCCTTCTTAGTGAAGTGGAGGAAAAGTGGTCCCTGGCTCACAGGCTTTGGTAAGACTGACTGTGATAATACCTAGGATGCTCCTAGAATGGGGGAAAGGCTATGAGTTGGCTGTCCTTTCCGCACCCCGCCACTTCTGGGTGAGCCCCTGACTTCCCTTCTGCCAGGATGCCCTCCCTACACATCTCAGCTCTTGACCCTGCCTACTTCGGCCAAGAAACTGTACTGAGGACAATCCTTGGAAATTCCTAGTAGAAGTCTTCTTTCACGCTCTGTGGTGGCAAAGTCACATTTTTGGTTTCAAAGACAAATAAAAGGACCAGTCCAAACCTCCCCCTCAAATCACTTGGAAGCAGACATTGAGGCCTGAGGGTGATTTAGGGGTGATATACGGTTTGGGTCTGAGCTGCCCTCCCCAACAATAACCACAGAGGAGGAAGGGGCTGTGGCTGGCAGGAGTTTCTGATGGAAGTTTGTGCGAAAGGTGGCCTTACTGTCACCAGAACCGGTGGGTTTTAGCCCATCCCAGAACACCCCGAGAAAGTGCTGGGCCAGCCACCATCTGCAGCTGCTTTGCTATTTAGATAATCAATTGGTCAATTCATTAAGGCTGAGCCCCACGGAGGGAGAGCGGGCTTTGGTACCGGAAGAGGAAAGGTGCCCAGAGTCCGTTTCCAGGTTGGATTTGTACTCCTTGACTGTCATTTGCTACTATTTCTAGAAAAATAAAGTAATTTATCGATTGTCACCTCTTCCCTTGATGGTGTTTTCTGTAAGCTTACAAATAAATTAGGTTTTCACCCAGTCTTACATTACAGACACACACCCCACCTCCAACAAATTGTTTACATGCTAAGGCCATGTGTTCTATCAAGGCTTTAGTTTATTTTAATGTAAAAATAATAAATTCTTCCAAAAGAGGTATTTAGAGTGGAAATGCGGCTAGGTCCCTTAATTGTGACATGCTGCCAGGCACGGCTTTGACACGGAAAGATAAGGTGCCTGGGGGCTGGATGCCATGCGTCAGGATGACAGGACGGGAGGGGCTGCTGAGCTCAGATGCCGAGCGTGGGCCCAGGGGTCTCACATTAGCACTGTAATCAGCAGCACGGAGCCATGTGTCCTGGGCTCTTCAGAAACAACATGTTGTAAAACTTGTTTCATGGCACTGACATTGTCATGGTGCTTATGGCGTGTGCTCTGGCTGATTTCCTGCCTCCCAGGTGGCTTCTGAGTCTTTGTTTGACTCTGTGGCACACTGTTCACGTAGCTACTTAGAATCTGAGTGTTAGAGGTGGAAGGAATCTCAAAGGTCATCTCATTTCTAAAAGCCTGACTGCAGGCTGCAGGCAACAGAAGCCCAATGGGACAACCCAGCAGCCTTGGTTTCTCTGACTCTTGCCCCCTCGCTCATGTAAGATCACCAACAAAGCTCCCCTCCTCCCCGAGGACCACATCTGTTAGCTACTCCTCATCTAGCCATTGTCTTCCTCTCCAGTCACCCCCACTTGGGGATAAGTTGCCCCATGCTCCCTGGGAAATGCCCACATGGCTTGGGATACTAGAGTGGGATCTCTTTCCACCCCTCCCTCTCCAGTCACCTGGAACATGGATCACAGGGTGGGCATGTGCCCTGTGCCCCTTCACAATTACAGGCACCTCTCTGTATGGCACAGCTGAGTGAGCCGTGCTTTCTCGAGCTACCAAACTGCAAGGCTGTGAGCGGCGGGCTGGGCAGCAGCCTGCTAGCACATGACTCTTGTCTCCATCCCTTGGGCACTGGCTAACCTCCTGCCTTCTCCTTAGTTCAAAACAAAGCCGATGCAAGTCAGACTCTGCAAATCAGATCATTTTGGACTTGTCTACCAGTAATTATACATACCACACTCTCTGTTTGGTTAAAAACACCATTTCTTGAAACACCAGTACAAAGTCCAAGGCCCAGAGGTTGAAATGTAATCTTAGGTGTCTGATCCATCTTTTTTTTTTCCCCCCTGCTTTCACTATCCTTTCCCCTAAGGCTTTGGTAGCTCGAAGTACAGGGATGAGAATTAGATGCCTGTGCCTCCTACTGAGTCAGGTCTCTCCTCTCTGGGTCTCCCGGCTCTCCCTCCTCTGCCCAGATGGATCTCAGGGGACCAGCACACTCTGGAAGTAACTCTTAAGTTCTTCAACTCCTCAACTCCTCCCTGCATGCAGAGGAGGGGGCACCTGGCATCTCTGAACTCTGAGGATCTGCTATGGGATTCTTGCCAGGCTCTGATCACTTCGTAAAAAGGAACACAGTTCACAACTGATGATGATGAAGAGAGATTGTCCCAGAAGACACTTGCTGTCTGTCAGAAGGGCTGGTGCTGGGGACATAGCCCATGGGTTGAACTGAACCAAGCGAAGGAGATAGGGAAGAGGCAGATGTATGTGACTTCACATCCCAGCATCACCACTCAGGAGGAGTACAGTCTTAGGCAGGTCACTTCTCTGAGTGACAGTTTTATCACCTGTAAAATGGAGAAAACACCACTGCTCCAGGGACATCCTAGAAATTATGTGGCACATACTCACACAACCCTGTTCACAGCAGCATTAATTGC
>PVJC01013569.1:0-37780 GCA_004026665.1 Murina feae | reverse complement strand
TCTTACCCGCTCCCCGATGCCCCTCCAAGGGCCTGGACAGCTGCCAAGCAGGCCACCGACCCCCTGACACCTCTTTCCCACTCCTCAATGCCCCTCCAAGGGCCTGGACAGCTGCCAAGCAGGTCACCGACCCCCTGCCACCTCTTACCCACTTCCCAGTGCCCTCCAACCCTGCTGCCTCTTCTCACGCACTGGTCCTGGGTCCTGCGCTGACCTGCCCTACAGCCGCTCTGTGCACTCGGGAGGTCCCTCAACCCGGCCTGTGCCCTCTCGCAGTCTGGGACCCCTCGGGGGATGTCCACCTGCTGGTGTGCCTGACCAGCTGTGTGAGGGCCTTTAAGGGTGCCCACAGCTCCCATTGACCCAAAGTCCCAGCGAGGCTGGCTGGACGCAGGTTTCTGGGATTTCTCTCCTCTAATTGATGCTGTTCCTTTAAGACCTGGGGTTTATCTTCTATAATTGATACATTGTTCCTTTAAGGCGGCCTACTAACTACTAAGGAAGCGTCCTCTCTGCTTCACCTCGCAGCATCTATAATGACACAATATTACTTAGTGGTGAGCCCGGGCTGCTCTTTCCTTCAGCTCCCAAGGATTCTGATTGTTATATTGTTTCAAACCTGTGTTTCGCTAGAGCCAGTTTAAGCAGAGCGGGCGCAGCTTCACTTTCGCTCCTGCCGCAATGGAAACTGCCGTTTACTCAGGTCCGTGAGTGGCGGCCTCTATGTTGGCTGGGCTAATTTGCATACAGCTGCTCTGATTGGCTGGTGTGCGTGGCTTACCCTGTCTCAGAGAAACAGTTAATTTTACTATTTCGCTTTTATTAGTTTAGATATGCCACTGAGAACAAGCCATGTTCTGGGGACTTCTAAATATAAATTTACTTAAATAATTTATCCAATGCACATATTGACATTTTATCCTTGATTGCAATATAAGCAATTAATGCAGAAGAAATGTTTTACAGAAGTGATAAAGTTTCTAAAGACATTTAGAAACTTGTGGGAAACATTTAGCAGTTTTATGTGTAATACAAAGGTACTTTATTTAATCTAAAACCTGTATACTAGTATCTTATACAAACATATGACAAGAACAACACAAAATTTCAAGAAACAGATATACTTTTCTTCTGATCTGAATGTAATGGGTCACCCAAAGAACATGTTGGCCCTTTAAGAGAGTATAACTATATCCTCTATTATTAAACAGGTATTTAACTTCAGTTTATTCACTTTCTATGAATGGTTCATGGAAAAAATTCTTTTATAATATGTTATTTCTTCTACACTGACAGTTTGATAAATGAAGATTAACTACTAATAATAAATTAGTATTTATACTAACTTCTAGCAATGAAGTATCTCAAATGCTGTTGACAGCTTACAAGCAACATTAAGGTCTATATGATTGCTTAATCAGATCTCAGGGGGTCATTGAGAATGCCAATAACATGGAAATTAATTGTTTCATATATTCAAATATACAATGGTTTCTTAGTGTAACCATTTTAGGCAAATGTGATTTGTAAGCATTAATTAGATAATTGACTATGAATCAGACTCTTTTTCCCCAAAGGGAAAGGCTTACCTTCTAGATATTCAATGTCAGCCATTTATTGTATTCAGGATCTGAGTTAAACTTCTTACCAATTAGCTGTACTATTCTGTGCTGAAACAACCATTCAAATAGAAGAAAGAAACCAACTATTTACTGTCCCTCACAACATTATAAAGCCTTGAAGATTGAAAAGGCAAAGAAAACATCTTTAAGTAGTCAAGATTTAGAAATCATCAATTTTCCACAAATCTCACAGATACTGCATTAGTTTGTGTCATGTAAGCTGCAGTACAAATAGACACCAAAATTTCGAAGACTCATTGTAGCACATCTGTGCAGGTGTGCAGGGTCTTTGGAGGCTGTTGCCCTTACAAAATCTATCAAGCGCTCCATTAACTAGACATTTAGCCATCTTCAGCATTAGTTTTCAGTTTCAGACTGTCCTTATTTGCATAGTTAAGCCTAAACTGCAACCTTCAGTTTCTAGCTGGAGGAAGAGGAAAGCAGAAAACTGGAGTACATAGGAGATTTTCATGTCCCACCAAGCAAGTAACACTTATCATTTCTTCTCAAATGCATTAGCCTGAATGCAATCATGAGACCACATGTGCAATGGAGCCTGGAAAATGTTCTGTAACTGTGTACCCTGAAAGTAAAAGTCATGGATTTTGATGAAGCACTAGAAAGCATGGCTGGTGAATGTACGCATTTATCAGAATATGCCCATTAGAGAAAGGGACTAAAATAGCACCTTGATGAAAAAGATAAAATAAATTCTAGTAAAAGATTGAATAGAATAAAACACAATTAAAGGAAGATGCACTTATTGTCATCACCTGGATGCACTTTAGCCTGGCAGAGTGGCTGCTTGGAAGCGTTTTTATATGTTTTCACCCCTACTGCTTCTCTTCTATCACAAAACTTTATCGAAGTGTGAAAATTAGTAAAGGCAGAATACATGTTTAACTTTTTATAGATACAGCCACCTTCACTTCAGAATTTTCCATATGCCAGGAATAAATTCAGCTTAGAACCTTACCTTTATTCTCTTGTCAGTATTTCCTAGATTAGAAAATAATAAATATTTAATAAACATACCATAATAACCACTAAATAACATAGCTTTAGTGTCAACATACTCGCATAGAATGCTCATGTAAAAATAAAATCAGACCATACATCTACAGAAAGACTCAAGAGACCCCTGACGGGAAAATGGCTTCAATTATTAGTTATTTTGAGAAGACTTTGAGTCCCATCATATATGTGTATGTATGTTTTTGGATATAAGATTAAATAAGCGCCTTTATGTTACACACAAAAGGTTGCCCTTAGATTTCCAAGTGGCTTTAAACACTCCTGGGGAACATTTCTTCTCCATAAGTTGTTTATATTGCAATTCAGACTAAAATGACAATTTGTTCATTGGATAAATTATTTGAGTACATTTATATGTAACAATATCCAGATATTGATAAAGGATTGGGGGATAAAAATTTGGATATTTTCTTTAGATAATTATGAGATTGATATCTGATGAAGCAATGCTCCATTCCTTGAAGTCAGTAGCCAATAGAAGTGAGCAAAAGATAAGTAAAAACATTAAGAAATAAAGGAGATGGCAAAGCAAAATTTACTACATGTGAGGAAAGATAATCAACAAAATCAATAAGCATTCTCAGACAAAATAAAAACAATAGTATAAGAATCAATATACAATTAGTTTCTAGTAACCTTATTTATAATTATTCCTGTATTTTATGATGACGTTTTTATGGACTAGATTAATATTTTAGGTGATCGGTGTATGTTCATATGGGGTCATTATTGTCTGTCATATAGAGTATCTCTTCATTATACTGTGGTTGAACAGTTTTACTTTTTTTCCCCCTCTCATTCCAAACATAACTTTTCTTGATATCAGTTGAAGGGTTGAGTATCATGCAATCTCAGGGAATTTATTACTAAATGTACAATTCATCTTATTTGGATAGATCATGATAGATGCTACTGAATCTACTCCAGGAAAATTACTTTTTAATGACATTAAATGAAAATTGCAATCAGAGAACCAAACATGGTGAATACCAATTGCAGCTTGCATTTACAGTGTTAGCCTGTATGTTACTGATATAACTAAAGAAATCTTGGATAATGGAAAAGACCTGTGTTTGAACATGATGTCAAATCTTAGTTTTTAACTTAACCATGTGCCTTGGAATATAAATTGGTAAATCTTCTTGAATGTCACGAAAATTTGCCATTTATAATGTATAAGTGGCAATTGTACGATACAATGTATCTTACAGGCTTCTGACATTGCCTAGTGATTGCTAAATAGTAATATTGATTATGGTTATTTTATTATGTTTGTGGTTCTTATCTCACCACCTGCTGAAATATGCATATAGCTTTGTCTGTGCCTTGTTTCATTATTAAATAAAAATGTTTTAAAAATATGTTTAGTAGTCTGTATTCCACTGAGCATT
Organism: Murina feae; assembly: GCA_004026665.1. Classification (NCBI taxonomy): domain Eukaryota; kingdom Metazoa; phylum Chordata; class Mammalia; order Chiroptera; family Vespertilionidae; genus Murina; species Murina feae. The sequence goes on along the minus strand of PVJC01013569.1, from coordinate 33,732 downwards.
GACATAATTTGGTGAGTTATTCTAGATAAAGAGGTCGGCTTCCCTCCTATGGCCTGCACTGTTTTTTGGGAAAGAAGTGGTGAGTGTATGTGCACATGTGTGTGTGTTTATTTTTATACATAGTATCAGGCATTTGCCTTAAAATGCAGGGCTTATAGTGGTTGTCCCACATGGTAAATTTATAAATGCTGGATTTCTTGGTACTTAACTAGTTATATATGATGCCATATTTTATGTAACATATGGGACCATATCCGTAAAGAGGAGATGGATCCTTATTACATATAATATTGGCTCATTATTAGGAAATTTATTCAATATTATGAAATATGTCAAATTTGCTAACATTTCTAAAAAATTATTACTTTTCATTGAAATTTATTCACCTACTAGAGGCCCAGTACACGAAATTCATGCATGGAGTGGCAGTGGGGGTTGGGGGTGGTGTCCCTCAGCCCAACCTGTACGCTTTCCAATCTAGGACCCCTTGAGGGATGACCTGTCCCATGGGATCAGGCCTAAACGGGCAGTCGGACATCCCTTTCACAATCCAGGACTGCTGACTCTCAATCTCTCACCTGCTAATTGCCCCTAACTACTCTCTTGCCAACCTGATCAATGTCTAACTGCTCCTGTGTTGGTCTGATTGCCCCTAACTGTCCTCCCCCTACCAGGATGGTCCCCCCCAACTGTCTTCCCCTGCAGGCTTGAGTCCCCCGCAACAGTCCTCTCCTGCAGGCCTGGATCCCACCAACTGCCCTCCCCTGCAGGCCTGGGTCCCTCCCAAATACCATCTCTTGCTGGCCATCTTGTGGTGGCCATCTTTGACCACATGGGGGAAGCCATCTTGTGATGGTCAATTTGCATATTACTCTTTTATTAGATAGGATTGGTACAATCATATTACTCCAGAAATCTTGGCCTCCACTAACCAAATTTAGAGAAAGTTACTCAAAAACATTTTCAGGGCCCATTTAGCATGGCTCAGTGGCTGAATGTTGACCTATGAACCAGGAGGTCACTGTTTGATTCCTGGTCAGGATACATGCTCAGGTTTCAGGCTGGATCCCTGGTGAGAGCATGTAGAAGGCAGCCTATCAATGATTCTCTAATTATTGATGTTTCTATCTCTCTACCCCTCTCTATGAAATCAATAAAAATATACTTAAAAAACATTTTCAGGGCTTATTCTGTGTAGTAAGCACTGTACTTGGTAGCAAAATATACCAATGATGACAGTTACAGTTCTTGTCCTCATGGAGCTTACAGTCTGGAAGGAGGACATCTGACTACTTCAAAAAAGTTTAGTGTGACACTGAACTAGAGCAGGAGAATATAAGTCATATTCTGTAGTTTTTATGTTTCAAAAGACTACTGTTATTTTCATATTGTATTATTCTTTTATTATATTTCTCTGTAATACATATTTTTAATATTTTATTCTTACCTAAACATTTCTATATTATAGTATCAAAGGGAAGAGAAACATATTGCTTTAGAAATTGATACCAATGAAAATTACTGAATGTTTAGGGTGTATTAACGGAAAGTACACCATTAAGTTTGTACAATTTGTTTGGTGCATATCCCTTCCGGGTGCAAGTTGGCACAATGGAGAATTAGGCATGCCTCTGACAAAAGTCTGTATATAAACAAATTTGTAGTTTGCATGAACATGATGTCTCAGGTATTTTAACTTTACTGAAGTTTTGATGATAAGTCCTGACATTCTTTAAAAAGAACTGTTTATTGAATTTTTTTAGAGAGAGAGGAAAAAGGAGAAACATCAGTGTGAGAGCATAAAGACTGACTGCTTCCTACAAGCCCCCTATACGGGGGACCCAGCCTGCAACAGGGCATGTGTCCTGACTGGGAATTAAATCAGAAACCTCTTGGTGAATGAAAGGATGCCCAACCAACTGAGGCACATATTCTAGTCCTCACTGTCCAAGCTGCCCAAGCATTCACCTGGCCGAGGGAGTCATAGATTATCCCCTGCCCCAGGTGCAGCCCGACCACCCTGACCTTAAGCCCTGACCTTAAGCCCTGACCTTAAATGGCAACAATGATGGATTATCCTGAAACTGCTTGCTCATCCATAGCCCCTGGCACCAGCAACAACCCGAGGGAAATTCCACGGATCACTTCCTCATACCAAACCCCTCTCCTCCCTTACCTGTCCCAGACCTTAAAAGCACAGCCCAAGCAGGGCTCTACTGGCCTCTCTCCCTTCCCAAGGCCTTTGAACTCGCCCATTTGCTCCCAATAAAAGCCTGGCTGATTTTTCAATCTGGCTCAGTTTTTAATTCCTCGATGGCTTAATTAAACACTCAGATTTTTATCCATGTTAGAAAACTGAAAGACCAATATTTAATTATTGTCTGAAATCACCAACTTAAAAGAAGCCTAGTTGATTCCAAGTTTTTGAAGCTAGGTCAGTTGGCTCATCCTGCAATTCTAAAAGGCTTTTCTAGGTTGATGTGCAATTAGGAAAATCTAGTGAGAATATATGGTATTTCTAGGATGTGAAAGTACTTCAGAGAACTTTGAAAAACTCATTCTATAACTACTCTTAAAACACAGACTTCCTTGAATGAATCTTATGGATTATCTCAGCAAGTCAAACCAAAGCTTTGGATAATTGCTAAAGAGTGTCCGAAATGCTGCTTTCTGTTCAGTTTGGCACCTTTCACAGAGTCTAATCATTACAATACAAAGTTTTCTATTTATTTCTGTCTATTAAAAGCAATATCACAGGAACTCTTTGCTTAGTAGCTTTTGCCTTTGTTCTCTTAAACTTGCTTCTTATAATTTGCTGAACACTATCATTGAAGAGAGAATTCATGACTGAAAAAATGGCGTCTGGCAGGATGGAGGTGAGGGATAGGGAGTGAGTGAGTGAGGGGATGAAAGGAGAGTGTGGGAGGTGGTGGTGTGTGTGAGAGTGAGGGACAGCTAAATCTGGCAGGAGCGACAGAGGCTGGCAGAGGAGTTATCTGTGACAGGGCGAGACTGCCACCACTGAGAACACTCCCCGGACTGCGGGACTCGAGCATGGAGCCCACGCCATCTTGAAGGGGAGAGTGGCCTCTTCTAGGAACTCATGAACACCACCACCCAGACAGGCCTGGGACACTGCCTGCGCAACCCGACTCGGCAGCCACACCAGCCAAAATCCTGCTGCCCCACCCTCAGGACTCCAAGACCTGGATATCTCCACCTCCAACAGAGCACCTGAGCAACTTGCTGCAGCAGTAAGTGCAGCCTCCCCCTCCCCAGCCCAGATCTCCTACCTGGAGTTCACGTGCATTCAGGTGTCTGCAGCACGCTGGTCACCGGATTCTCACTTATCTGCACGCAGCTCGCCCAGGCACACCTCTCCATAGACTTCTCTTGGGAGTCATTGTGAGCTCCACCTGGGTGTGATTTTGTACAGACACAGGTGCACCGCCCCCCAGTAGGAATACTGAATTCCCGCAGCCTGAATACCTGGCCACACACACCCATCTGCGCAACTGTAGCGCCAGGGCCCTTTAGTGCCAGAGCTCCTCAGTGTGTGGCAGAGCTCAGCACCAGCAAATGCCCATAGTTGCTCACGCCCCCTGAGCCCATATCCACAGATCACATTGGGAAGCAGCAGTGAGCCTCTGCTGGGTCCAGTCTTGGACAAACAAGGATACACTCCCCTATGCAGTAGAAGTTCTGAATTCTTCCATCCTGGACACCTGCCCAAAGACACCTCAATTAAGCTTCCCAGAACCCTACAGAGTGTTTCAGTGAGCCTGTTCTAGCAAACTCACTGCCAGTGTTCCTGTGTGCCACCACTGGGAACGCACGGCTATTCACCACAAGTGCATCAGCAAAAATTGAGATTCCCTATCCCATAGCTGCAGAGCTCTGGACACCGCTGTTGCATGCTTTTCCAGTGTGCAGGTCTCCCAAGACCACCGAGCCACAGGCAGCCCTGGTACCCTGCTGGACACCCACTTTAACAAACTGGGGTGCACTACTGGGTTGTAGAAACACTACATTCCCTCTTCTGGGATATCCACCCACAGACACTGTAAGCCAGTTGCTTCAGGACCAGGGTCCTTCCTAGTGTGTCAGTACACCTTGCTGGCAAACACACCACAGGTGCCCCTGTGAACTGCTGCTGGGATCACGTGTATCCAATCACAGAGGCAGCAGCAAAAGCTGAGTCTGCCCACCCCACAACTACAGAACTCTGGACACCACAGTCATGCCTTTCCAGAACACAGGACTCCTGAGCCCCACCACACCAGCAGATGGTTCCTGGGTGCCACTGTGAGTTCCCACTGGGCACGTGTGATTTCAACCAAGGGCAAAAGACAGCAAAAAATGGGACACCCCCTCCACAGCTGCTGTATTCTAGTTACCTCAGTTGTGACTTTCCAGCTTGCAGGCCTACATGAAGAGAACCCAAATAGCTCAAGTAGGGAGCTACACTAGACTACCAAACCCAGGAGACCTGAGAGGTCATACCAGTAGCACCATTCCCAAAAAAAACTGGGTAGCAAAGCAATCAGAGCTACAATTAAAAGATTACAGCAAAACATGGGAAGACAAAAAATCAATCCACAGAGGAAAGAAAAAGAGGAATCACCAGAAAGGGAGTTAAATGAAATTGAGGCTACTAACTTATCAGAGAAAGAATTCAGAGTAATGGTTATAAGGATGCTTAAATGGCTGGATGACAAATACACTCACCTCAATGAGAATTATAAGGAGCTGAATGAGAATGTCACCAACATGAAAAGAAACCAAGAGGAAATGAAGAATGACATAGCTGCAATAAAGAACACAGTGGAAGGCTTAAACAGCAGACTAGAAGAAGCTGAGGACCACATCAGCAAATTATAAGACAAGGTAGGAAAAAGCACACAAACACAGGAGCATATGGAAAAAAAATTTAAAAAGCAAGAGGAGAGCCTAAGAGAGCTTTGAGACAAGGCAAAATGAAACAATAGTTGCTTAATAGGGGTACCAGAAAGAGAGGAGAAGCAAGGAATAGAAAACCTATTTGAAGAAATAATGACAGAAAACTTCCCTGATACTGGCAAGAAAAAAAGTACACAAATCCAAGAAGCACGTAAAGTACCAAATAAGATGAATCCCAAAAGACCAACACCAAGACACATCATAATTAAATTGGCAAACACCAACAATAAAGTAAGAATCTCAAGGGCTGCCAGACAGAACAGAAAGTTACCTACAAGGGATCTCCTATTAGAATATCAGCTGAATTCTCAACAGAAACACACCAGGCAAGAACAGAATGAAATGAAATATACAAAGTGATACAAAGGAAGGGAATGAATCCAAGAAAACTATATCCAGCAAGGCTATCATTCAAAATTGAAGGTGGAATCAGAAGCTTCACAGATAAAAAAGGGCTAAGAGGGTTTATTAATACCAAGCCAGCAATGCAAGAAATGCTAGGGACTGCTGTAAAAAGAAGAAACAGAAAGACAAGAAGAAACACAAACAATAAGGATAAAAATGACTAGGAACAGATACTTTTCAATAGTAACATTAAATGTAAATGGTTTAAATGCTCCAATCAAAAGTCACAGGGTAGCTGAATGGATAAGAAAACATGACCCATATATTTGCTGTTTGCAAGAGACTCACCTCAGAACAAAGGATTCACATAGACTGAGAGTGAAGGGTGAAAAAAATTTTTTCAGGCAAATGGAAATGAGAAAAGAGCTGGGGTTGCAATTCTTATATTTGACAAAATAGACCTCAAAGTAAAAGCCATAACAAGAGATAAGGATGGCCACTACATGATATTAAAGGGAGCAATTCAACAAGAAGGTATAACTCTGGTAAACATATATACACCCAACACAGGAGCACCCAAATACATAAAAAACTTCTGGATGACATCAAGGGAGAGATCGATAGCAATACAATCATAGAGGGGACTTTAATATCCCACTGATGCCACTGGATAAATCCTCTAAACAAAAAATCAGCCAAGAAACTTCAATCCTAAATGACTCACTAGATCATATGGACTTAATTAACATCTTCAGAATATTTCCCCCCAAACTACAGAATATACATTCTTTTCCAGTGCACAAGGAACATTTGCAAAGATAAATCATATTTAATACACAAGCAAAGTCTCTTCAAATTCAAGAGAATACAAATCATAACAAGCATCTATCTTCTCAGATCATAATGGTGTAAAACTAGAAATCAACTACAATAAAAACACTGAAAAAAAATCAAACACTTGGAGGCTAAATAGCATGTTATTAAACAATGACTGGGTTACCAGAGAGATCAAAAAAGAAATAAAAAGCATCCTGGAAACAAATGGCAATAAAAACACAACAATCCAAAATCTATGGGACACAATGAAAGCAGTCCTGAGAGGGAAGTTCATAGCTCTACAGTCCTACCTCAAAAAAACAAAACAAAACAAAATTGGTAATAAATGATCTAACCTTACAACTCAAAGAGTTAGAAAGAGAGCAACAAGAAAAGCTCACAGTATCCAGAAGAAAAGAAATAATAAAGATCAGAGAAGAAATAAACGACATAGAGACCATAAAAACAACAAAATGATCAAGGAAACCAAGAGCTGATTCTTTGAAAGAATTAACAAGATTGATGAACCTCTTGCCAGACTCACCAAGAAACTAAGGGAGAGGACCCAAATAAACAAAATCAGAAATGAAAAAGGTGAAATAACAACTGACCCTACTGATATATAAAGGATTGTTAAAAAATACTATGAACAACTCTACTCCAACAAACTGGGCAACTTGATGAAATGGACACATTCCTAGAAAAATACAAGCTTCCAAAACTCAATCAGGAAGAATCAAAAAATCTGAATAGGCCAATAATTACTGATGAAATTAAAACAGTAATTCAAAAACTTCCAGCAAACAAAAGCCCTGGATCAAATGGCTTCACAGGGGAGTTTTACAGAACATTCAAAGAGGAACTAAAGCCAATCCTCAAGACTATTACAAAAAATTCAAGAGGAAGGCACACTTCCAAGCTCCTTCTATGAAGCCAGCATTACCCTAATCCCAAAACCAGATAAAGACACCACAAAGAAAGAGAATTACAGGCCAATATCCCTGATGAACATAGATGCTAAAATCCTCAATATATTACTAGCAAACTGGATCCAGCATTACATTAGAAAGATCATACACCATGAACAAGTGGGATTTATTCCAGGAATGCAAGGCTGGTACAATATCCACAAATCAATAAATGTGATACATCACATAAACAAATTGAGAGACAAAAAAAAATATAGTCATATCGATTGATGCAGAAAAGGCATTTGACAAAACCCAACACCCTTTCTTGATAAAAATTCTCAGCAAAGTGGGAATAGAGGGATCATACCTCAGCATAATAAAAGCCTTATATAACAAACCCACAGCCAACATCATACTCAATGGGCAAAAACTAAAACCACTTCCCTTAAGAACTGGGAAAAGACAAGGATGCCCACTTTCACTGTTCCTGTTCGACATAGTACTGGAAGTGCTAGCCAAAGTGATCAGACAAGAAGAAGAAACAAAATGCATCAAGTTGGAAAAGAAGAAGTAAAATTGTCATTATTCACAGATGACATGATAGTGTACTTAGAAAACCCTAAAGGCTCCAGGAAAAAATTATTAGACCTAATAAATGAATTTGGCAATGTAGGATACAAAATTAATGCCAAGAAATCTAAGGCATTTTTATATGCCAATAGTGAACTTATAGAAAGAGAAATTAAAAAAAAAAAAAACAATCCCATTTACTATTGCACCAAAAAAAAAATTAAGATACTTAGGAATAAACTTAACTAAGGATGTAAAAGACTCAGAAAACTACAGAACATTGAAAAAAGAGATAGAGGAAAACATAAACAGATGAAAGAACATACTGTGTTCATGGATTGGTAGAATCAACATCATCAAAATGTCCATACCACCCAAAGCAATCTATAGATTCAATGCACTCCCCATGAAAATACCAACAGCATATTTCGCAGATCTAGAAAAAACTCTTCAAAAATTCATCTGGAATTAAAAAAAAAAAACAAACAACAAACAAAAAACGAATAGCTGCAGCAATCCTAAGAAAGAAGAACAAAGTAGGAGAGACCTCAATACTAGATGTCAAGCTGTATTACAAAGCCACTGTTCTCAAAACTGCCTGGTACTGGTACAAGAACAGCCATATAGAACAATGGAATAGAATAGAGATCCCAGAAATTGACTCAAACCACTATGCTGAATTAGTATTTGACAAAGGAGGCAAGAGCTTACAATGGAGCCATTGTAATGGAGTTGTGGGGATAAGGTCACATTTGTAATATCTTAATCAATAAAGGGAAAAAATTAAAAAAGAGCATTTGTGGTTTGTATGCAAAAATTGATCATCTTAAATTACATTTGACCTGAATATGGGGAGTTTCAAAAGGCAGGGAATCGAAATGTGAGTAAAAAATTGATGTGTCCACATTTGTATGGCCTCAAATCTTAATTACACCTGTGTTTTGTGCAAAGCTATCAATAACAAAGCCAAAAAAATAAAAGCAAAATATTTTATTTATGTTTGGAGGTATACAGCATTTAGCACTTTCTAAAATAATAGTATAGAAATTGCCCAACATTCTTGTCATTTAATATTATAACTTTTCCTATACCCATTTATTTATGTAACAGATAAAATTACATACATATTCAATGACTGAAGATTTTTCAGATTTACATATTATAAATGTGAAAAGCACATATGAAAATATATTTTAATGGGAAGAAATAGTTATTTTTTTCTCTTGCCAGTGGAAAAAAACAAACAAAAAAACCCCTTTAAACATAGGTTTCTGAAACTGTATTGCTATTTTTAATATGCTCCAGTCCTATCACAATAAATTCATTCTTGAGCTTGACTCCTCATTCTTTTAGCAATTAACACAATTTATCAGGTTATGAATATGCAACAAAAATAACCCGTGACAGATTTCTCCATCCTGGTTATGAAACCAGGCTTCATTTTTCCATATGGCATTCCAAATGCTGGCACAATTGTTCTATCTCACTTAGCATTGACTGCCCTATTACTGTCTGTCTCCCGTTGCCTTTTCTTTTTTTTTTTCAGTGTGTGTCCAAATTAACCATTTCTGCCACTGAAAACAGAATTATTCAATTACATTTTTAAATGACAAGAACTTTTGAGAAATTGGGTGAGTTTTAAGTGAAGAGATGAAATTAGATATTGATGTCATTGCATGACAATCCAATTACATAAATGCACTATGAAAGTGTCATTCTACATTTAATGCATTAATTGCATTATTAACATAAATAGTAAAGTTGAATATAAAGAACAGGCAAATTGCAAAAGGAGGTGTAAGTGTATCCTTAATACTGTTGAAAGCCTGCTCTCTGAACAGAGGTAAGACTCATAGCGCTGTGTTTCGGTTTACTCAGTCTACAAGGAATGTGAGCTGTCTGCTCTTTGCGTACCTGCATCGGAGGGATGAGAACCACCATGTGAAATGTTTCCGACTCCTTGGACATTTGTAACAGCGAAAGTCCAGGATGCTGTAATTATTCATCTGGTATTTTTTGAATAATAACAAACCTTCATGGTGCTATTTCTTTTCATTTAGTTCACAACTTAAATTTCAAAATTAGCATAACTTTAGGAAAAGTATAAATGAATAAAATCTTAATCTATTTAAAAGCTCCACTCTTCTAATTCTTTCTTTAAGTGTTTCAGAGTCAGTGAGTCTTTAGAAAGCCTTTGCTATCCTGAGGTGGACAGACTTTTTGAAATGTCATTTAATTAATTTTTTATATTATTTAATAGTCTTGGCAACAAATTATAAAACGATATTTCATGGAAAGTATTTGTAATAATAAAAAATTAATGCTTGTTCAAAATCTGCATATGCATAACATAAATATGTCATAAATATGAGACATATACACAAAAAATAAGATATATTTAAATGAGAATATTATGAAAGAAGGCAGTGTATTCTTAAAATTGGAAGATCCCTGGTGAAATCTCTGACCTTCGTAGTTGCCCCTTGAATTGCCTGTTAAAGTTACACATTCTGAGCACAAAATGCGTGGTGTACAGATCCACTCTGTCCCCTGAGCCCTGGAGCCTGTGAAGAAGTGCAAGGATTGCTGTAGCTGGTTTTGCTCAGTGTACAGCTTCGGTCCTGGAACGGAAGGATCCCAGGTTTGATTCCAGTCAAGGGCTCATACCTAGGTTGCAAGCTGGGTCCCTAACCCTGGTGGTGGCACAAGCAGGACACAATCAATAGATGTGTCTCTCTCACCTCTTTTTCTCTCTCTCTCTCTCTCTCTCTCCCCTCACTTTTTCTTCCTCCCTTCCACTTCTCTAAAAATCAATGGAAAAAATATCTTCAGGTGAGGATGAACAACACAACAAAAAGATGTGTAAGTATTATGCAAGAGGCTGTGTACATCTACAACAGAACTTAAATAATCCTAAATCTTAGTGAAAAACCACTCCTGCAGCATTTTATTCCACATTCACTTGGTATCTGACTTGCTAGCTGCTAAACATCATGTCATCACAACATACGACAAAATATGAAATGAATAGTAAAAATTTGGCATCTGTTTGTTCTGTGGTGCAGTCTTCCTAAGTACTTTCAAATGTCACATTCTGTTTATACTGAATGTGGATATTTATTTATTTATTTTAAATGTATTGTTATTGATTTCAGAGAGGAAGAAAGAGGGGGAGAGAGATAGAAACATCCATGATGAGAGAGCATCATTGATTAGCTGCTCCTGTACACCCTCTATTAGGGATTGAGCCTGCAACGTGGGCATGTGCCCTTGACCAGAATCAAACCTGGGACCCTTCAGTCTTCAAACCAATGCTTTATCCACTGAGCCAAAGCGGCTAGGTCAATGCAGATTTTTATTTTGTTCTTGATGCCACACTAATGTGTGCCCTCCTGAGTAAAGATTTAGTTTGAAAAGGTGAAAAGTAGAAGGGCTTATACTTGGACAACTTTGTCTCCCTCAGAAAATGTGGCCATAGTGAATGTTCTCTCTCGACTTTTTTGTTGCCTCCTTCCTTCTTGGATAAAATGCCTGGGAAGTGGCTAGAATGTGACAGATCCATGGGAAATGCTTATTCTCTGGTTACATCCACTTACGGTCTCCTGAGTATAACATACAGGCTTCAAGTATACTATTCTATAAGACATCTGTATATTGTATTGTTCACTATCCAAAGTCTAGTCTTCTTCCATCCCCATATATTTATTTTTTAAAAGCTACCTATCCTGTTAGAACTTAACAACTACCAAATATTCAAGAGAAACTAAATTTAAAAAGCAAACAAACCACGCCATGATTTAATAAATTATAAACACACAATCTTAGTGCAGTTACAGTCCTAGAGCATTGGACATTGAACCCCATGTCTACTTGAAGATTGTGAGAATAAGGTCTCCTGAGAGATATATATGCAGAGGTAAGGTGAGAGTTAATTGGCTGGCACAAACTACAAGCATGTCCATGCTTCTTCTTAATTCATGAATCTAATTTGGAATTTCAGCATAATTCCAATAAAGAGAGAAAATACCCCATTATCCCATGAAAACATGGCTTATATTACCACACGTTTCCTACCAAAGGGGACATTTTTTCATTACTTAATACTAAAGTGCTGAAACCATTAGCATACCCTTTTAGACTTAAAATAAACATGTGTATTATGTGTCTGTGTCTCCCAATGGAGATCACAAGTGGTGTCACATTGCACTGTGGATCCATTAGTAACATAATGGCATCCAACCACAGGCCTAATGGTTTACATTGGGAAGCAGGCTGCTTTTTTTAATTGAAGAAAGAACGAAGGAAAGAAGGAAAGAGAGAAAGAAAGAGAGAGAGAAAGAAAGAAAGAAAGAAAGAAAGAAAGAAAGAAAGAAAGAAAGAAAGAAAGAAAGAAAGAAAGAAAGAAAGAAAGAAAGAAAGGAAGGAAGGAAGGAAGGAAGGAAGGAAGGAAGGAAGGAAGGAAGGAAGGAAGGAAGGAAGGAAAGAAGGAAGGAAGGAAGGAAAGAAGGGAGGGAGAAAGAGAGGAGGGAGGGAAGGAAGGAAAGAAGGAAGGGAGGGGGAGGGAGGGAGGGAGGGAAAGAAAAGGGAAGGGGAAAGAAAAGCAAAATAAAATTTCTCTTTTGCACTTTTTGAGTACATAGCTTAAAACTGTGTTTTGCTAATTAATTCAGAATGTGACACTTCAAAAAAATAATCAGATGATCCAGTACTTTGAAAAAATTATTGGGAATATGCAAGAATTATTAAAGGGCATAGCCCATGTAAACTCATTCAACAAGATGTTTTTCTCATGAGACAGAGAACAAGTGTAACATTTTAACATGGGGCCATGTGACCTAATTAGGGACAGATATCTCAGGACACTTTAAACTTTGCATAAACCATGTACAGATAAGCTAATTGGTTCCTCAGTGTGACTTAGAATAGTATCCTAATAGCAATATTGCCTCAATTACTAGAAAAAAAGGGGAGTATAAAATTTGTAGCCTTGAAAGTTAGAAATATATTACTGAAAAAACAAAATTCTATGGCAAAATTTAAAGTATTGAAATAAGTTTTATTATGAATCTTCTCTTTTCTGAGAGGATATGAAAAATAAGAGACAAGACACTTGATTAACATATATCATACTGTAACTAAAGCATGGCTCTCTCTGACTGCTAATATAGTAGACAGGATATTTAAAAGGGAATTTGTTGGGGAGATATCTGGCTCACAGATATTATTTGTTATTGTGGAAGCCAGAGTTTTCTAAGAAACCTAGCTGTACTTTTATTTATTAAATCGTGTCCTAAGGCCACCAAGCTCCATTTCATCTCCCCCCACCACCCTCCCCACCTCTTAATATAGTGAGTCTGGCCATTTTTTTTTCCTTAGGAAAATATAGGCATATGTTCACTCATTCTGCCATGTTGCACTTAAGTGATTAAAAATTTATGTTCCAAGTAAGAAGCGTTAAGTAGCTAATTATTTATTCTGTTTACAAGATGCCCCAACTGATTAGGGAAATGCATTTTGGGGCCGAAAGAGCATTACATTTACTTAGGGTGAGAAGGCCAATCTCGCCTCCTGGCGAGTATATTACCAAGTGGTACAAATTAAAAGAGTGCCTGAAGAAAACAAACCACCCACTAAATAAATGGAATGCTCATTTTAGAAAGATGTAGGATATCTTTTACCTTTTAAAAAACCCTCACAGAAATTTATTTTAAATTCATTGTCAGAGAACTCAATTCATTATGTATCCCAAATTAGCTTGTTGAATGAAGAACATTTAAAATGGAACACATATAATAGAAATAAAAAAAGAAGGGTCAGAAAAATATGTAGACTTAAAGTGAGATGAATATTATATTTTAAAAATTATATACCAAAAATATGCACACTAAATTGTTAAAACTATATTTAGAATGAAGTTGAAAATTGTCACTAACATCACTAATAAAAACATCTTTATAAAGTCCACAAAATTAGTAAAATAGCTATAACTGGAATACTGAACACAAGTGACACTTGACACTTGAAGAAATAAACTTATATTCTGTAAAATCAATTCAGTAACACTGTCAATAGTCAGTCAAATGATTTGCATGAGAAATATATGATCAGTGGAGATAACAGTAATGTGTACTGTAGAATACACAAGTGCACTGTGAAAAGTTTGTCACTGGGTTTTTAGAAAGTGGTTCTGAATCAAAACGTGCTGGAATGGAAATAAGAACTGAAAAGGTGATGACCTCCCGAATCTGGAAAGCCCTAAATTACCATTTTATGGGCTTTCAATCTTTCTTGAAACTTCCGTTAAAATGTTGAATGTCACTGAATATTTCTACATCTATAGTGTTAAATATTTCTAAATGAATATATGATTAAACTTTTATTGAGAATATTTAGGTAACAGGACAATCTCATTAATTAAATAAACCTAATTAATAAGTAGCACCTGATTAGCAATTTTATAGAGTTTTATGCACTTACAGAAACTATTTTAATAAAATCAAACCTTTATTTTATTTTTGATGATTCAATACATTGTTTTAGGTCAAAATTATGGACATTAGTTAACATTAAAGCCACATTATCTTTTCCAGGAAAAGGAATACTATAGAAAAGACTTCATTACATCTGGTTTTCTTTTGGATCCTATAATTTAAGGCTGTCACCTTTTGTTATTTCTGATGATATAACAGATGATATAATGAATCATACATAAAGTTATGGCTATAAAACCAACCATTGGCATCCTGTAACAAATATCTCAATATTCTGGTCACTGTGCCATTTAGATGTTTGTTTATGACTTTTATTTCCTAACAATGACCAGGCTAATACTACATAAAGTACAAATGAATTAGTTAGGATCATAATTTACAAATGGTCTGGATATAATTTTGTTTTGTAACTTCTTTAATATTACTTTATTCAGTTTTTAAAATTTTAGTTTAATAGGAATAGTCCTTTTAGCCTTGTTTTTAAGTACTTAGAAGTTGCATACATTTATTATAACACTAATTAATGTGCATTTTATCTTGCCATTTTAACATTCAGTCTGTCTATAATATTATTGCCATTTATTCAGTTATTAGAGGAAATATACAATAATTAAAATTATCAAAGTAGTATTTCCATTTTGATGAAGCTTAATACTTTAGTGATTTTACCTTTAATTACCTAGAATGGTAGTTGGTAAACTACATCCTCAGGGTTAAATTTACTTCACCATTTGCAAATAAAGTTTTATTGGAACATTGTTATACATAGATCTCAAGTAACACTTAGTGAAAAAGAACTTCTAGGTATAAAGCCTGAGACTACATAGCAGTCTACTCAGGAGGATTTCATGCATGCCAGGTCTGACAAGTCACTGATATAACTTGATCTTTTTAACTACATATATTTTGTATTTTTTCCTTAGTGATTACTATAGGGATTAAGACATACATATTAACATCAAGTATATACTACTTTGAGTCTGGTAAAACATAGAAAATCCACACTTTGTGCTGTTATTCAGATGTATATGTAAATACATATCTACTCTAATAAAAGCGTAATATTGAAATTGACCGTTTCTCTGGGATGCCTAAGCCACACCCACAAGTGAATCAGAGTGGCTATACGCAAATTAACTCAGCCAAGATGGAGGCCGGCAGTGCAATCATGCAACCACGGAGGTGGGTGCAGCTCAGGCAGTGGGGGCAGTGGGGCTGGTGAGCAGGCAGCAGGCCTCGGGGTGTATGAGGTGGGCAGGGCTCTCTGGTCGGGTGGCAGGCTGCGGGGTGGGCGGGTATAGGCCGGCTTGAGGGACCCCCTGAGTGCACAATATATTGTGCACCAGGCTGCTAGTATTTACATAAATACACACCTATATACATGTATGCACATACCTACACTTATGCATATATATGCTTTGGGGCACAAACCTATAGAAATTATGTACATATATGTATATGTATACATCCATAGCATGTGTTCATAATATTTACATACATAATTTCTATACGAATATCCACATACTACTAGTCCCAGATACTTTGGGACACACATTAGAATATACATATATATCTATCCTCATATGAGTATGCCCCAAGGCATTTAGCACTGGATAATAGAAGAGGAATGGAGTTGAAAATCTACAGAGCCTAAAGCTAGTCTATGGGAACTCCTCCAATATTCAGATATTCAGTTATAAATAAGTGAAGAATTTGGTTCTCACTACCAAAATTCAAGTTCTTTCTTTTTTTAAATAAATCTTTATTGTTCATTTTATTACAGTTGTTTCTCTCCCCGCCCATATCTCCCCTCCTCCCAGTTCCCACCCCATCAACTGCCCTTATCCTCCCCACCATTGTCCTCATCCATAGGTGTGTAATTTTTGTCCAGTCTCTCCCCACACCTCCAAGCCCCTTTCCCCCTGTGAACTGTCATTCCACTACCTTTCTATGCCCCTGATTCTATTCTATTCAACAGTTTATTCTGTTCATCAGACTTTTCTTTTATTCACTTGATTTTTAGGTTCACTTGTTGATAGATATGTATTTGTTGTTCATAATTTTATCTTAACTTTTTTTTCTTCTTCCTCTTCTCAAAGAATACCTTTCAGCATTTCATATAATACAGGTTGGGTGGTGATGAACTCCTTTAGCTTTTTCTTGTCTGTGAAGCTCTTTATCTGACCTTCAATTCTGAATGATAGCCTTGCTGGGTAAAGTAATCTTGATTGTAGGTTCTTGCTATTCATTGTTTTGAATATTTCTTGCCATTCCCTTTTGGCCTGCAATGTTTCTGTTGAGAAATCAGCTGACAGTCGTATGGGTGCCCCCTTGTAGGTAACTGACTGCTTTTCTCTTGCTGCTTTTAAGATTTTCTCCTTGTCTTTTGCCCTTGGCATTTTAATTATTATGTGTCTTGGTGTGGTCCTCCTTGGGTTCCTTTTGTTTGGGGTCCTCTGTGCTTCCTGGACTTGCAAGTCCATTTCTTTCACCATTGGGGAAGTTTTCTGTCATTATTTCTTCAAATATGTTTTCTATATCTTGTTTTCTCTCTTGGATAAGGGACGCACTCAGGAGGCAGACTTAGTGGGCACCAAAGCCCCACTGAAGCAAGTCTTGCCCCATAAGGGTGTCTCCAGCATAGAAGTTCTCCCACTATAGAGACAGCTGATTAAAGTCACTCTTTCAACGAAGGGGGAAGCAGCCAAAATGCAGAGACCAAAAAACAGGTCACAAATGACAGAAATGGAGGAAAGAAAATGACTGGTTATAGAGTTCAAAACCATGGTTATAAGGCCTTTCAAGAATATTCTAGAGTCTGCCGATAAATTTAGTGAGACCCTCGAGCATATGAAAAAGGACCAGCTAGAAATTAAGTATACACTGACTGAAATAAAGAAGAATATACAGAGATCCAACAGCACATGAGAGGATCATAAGAATCAAGTCAAAGACAAGAAATATGAAGAAGCAAAATAGACCCAGCCATAAAAGCCAAAAGAAAAGAGAATCCAAAAATATGAAGATAGTGTAAGGAGTCTCTGGGACAACTTCAAGTGTACCAACATCAGAATTATAAGGGTGCCAAAAGAAGTTCTTTCTTATTAGAAATGTACTTGATTGCATACAATGGAGTCAAGACAGTCTTTTCAATAAATGGTGTTGAGAAAATTGGACAGATACATACAAAAAATGAAACTAGACCACCAACTTACACCATACACAAAAATAAACTCAAAATAGATAAGGACTTAAATGTAAAATGGGAAACCATAAAAATCTTAGAAGGATAGGCAGCAAAATAAGAGACATTTGTCATAGCAATATGTTTGTCAATACAGATCCTAGGGCAATGAAAACTAAGGAGGAAATAAACAAATGGGACTACATAAAAAAAAAGCTTCCACACAACAAAAGAAACCATCAACAAAACAACAAGAAAGCCCATTGCATGGGAGAAGATATTTAACAGTGTTATCTCCATAATGATTTAGTCTTCAAAATTTATGGGCAACTCATACAATTTAACAAAAGGAAGATAAACAATCAAATCAAAAAATGGGCAAAGGACCTAAACAGACACTTTTCAAAAGAGGATATTCAGAAAGCCAAGAGACATATGAAAACTTTGCTTGAAGTCACTAATCATCTGAGAGATGCAAATCAAAACAACAATGAGGTACCATCTCACACCTGTAAGAATGGGTATCATCAGCAAATCAACAAATGACAAGTGCTGCTGAGGATGGAGAGTAAAAGGAACACTAGTTCACTGCTGGCGGGAATGCAGACTAGTGCAGCCACTGTGGAAAACAGTATGGTGTTTCCTCAAAAAACTAATGGAACTCCCATTTGACCCAGTGATCCCACTTCTAGGATTATATCTCGAGAAACTAGAAACACCAGTCAGAAAGGATATATGCACCCCTATGTTCATAGCAGCACAATTTACCATAGCTAAGATTTGGAATCAGCCTAGGTGCCCATCAGCAGATGAATGGATTAGAAAATTGTGGTACAGCTACACAATGGAATATTATGCTGCTGTAAAAAAGAAAGAATTCTTGCCATTTGCAACAGCATGAATGGAACTGGAGACCATTATGCTAAGTGAAATAAGCCAGTCAGAGAAAGATAAATATCATATGATCTCACTCATTTGTTGAATAACATAAACTGATGAGCAAATATAAAACCAGAGTCATAGAAGCATGGAATAGACTGTCCTACCTATGAGGGAAGGTGGGGGGTGCAGGGGTAAGAAATCAACCAAAGGACTTGTATGCATGCATATGAGCATAACCAATAGACACAGACAGTAGGGGGGTGAGGATGTGTGCTGGGGGGTGGGAGTGGCAGAGAGAGGTCAATAGGGAAAAAGAGAGACTTTTGTAATACTTTAAACAATAAAGAATTTAAAAAATGTACTTGATAATGAAGCATGTATAATTATAAATGTTTGATACACCAATTCATAAAAAGTGACCAAATCTAGAGGAAAGATAGATTTATTTTTCCTTTTCTTTTACAAAATGTACAATTTAAAATATAGACTATACATTGTTCCAGCTCAAATTAAAATTTACAGTTAGAAAATTATTATCAAGTAAAGAAGAAATCAAAGAACACAAATTCAAAGTATAGGGAGAAGTGTTATACTGGTACAAATATGATGGAAGTTAAGTACCATGTCATGTCTCTGGATTTTGAGTGGTTGGTTGCATTGTCGGATATTCGGAAGAAGGAGAGAAGCCACCGCTGTGAGGTTGGCAGAACAGAAACATTCCTGCACGGTGAGAAGAGTGTTACCAAAATTGTACAAACATTCACTCTTTCGGGTAAACTCTTCTCCTGTGGTTTTCTTAAAATAGCAAATTTCCCACGAATAAATGAAAACTTGTCATCCATGTCTTGGTTTGAGTTCTTTTATCAGATCATTTATTTTATTTATTAATTTATTCATTCGTATGTGGTCCTTATGCCAGAGAAAATAATAGGGCCCTATTAGATCATTAAGGAAGGAAGACACTGTTAGGAAATAGCAAAAAAAGAAAGAATAGTAGAATGAAGGTATCAGTACAAATAACATTTACTTGCCATAATTGTGGCTAAATTCATCCTTTAGCTTTAGAATGCTGAAGCATCTTGACAGTACTTTAAATGGCAACCCCTTTAATAAAAAAGAAAAACATGCCTTGCATTTCCCTATAGTCTTTTCTAGAAAGTCAAATGAATTACCATCAGTAAAAATCCTATTATTCTAATCTATTTTTCTTACTTTTACAAATGAAAAATTTGAGGTAAATTAAGTTTTTTACTCAGGTTCTTATAGCAGCGGGGCCAGAGCAAAGATAAGAGTTGAAATCCTTCAATTCTGGTCCTTGAGCTGTAACACATGGGCCTGGCACAGGGGTCCTCAACTACTATATGTTCCTGAGGTTTAACCTCCGTTATTTTATCCTTTCTCACGTTTCTTCGTTTTACAAAACTGGCACAAATATTTCTCTAAAAATGTCTTATGCCAATTATTCTTTATATGATAAAGGTACAACATATCTTATTTGCTTTAGACTTATTTTTAAGTTTAAAAATGTAGAATCAGCAATGTAGACCAAAAGTTGCTGAGGGTTATTGCTGTGGACATGGACGTTTTAAGGATGAAAACTGCAGAGTATATAACCTCTCTGGAGACACAATAAAAATAGACTGAATTACACTTTAGTATTTTTCCAGACCCTTCAAAACTCCTCAAGAGAACACTTTTTGTCTTTTTAAAAACTCATAGTTTTACTTCAATTATTAAAGGATAAATTCTGCTTAGTAAGTGAAACCAGCACAAAGAAAATATTAAAGTGAAACCTGTAATTTTGGTTGAAGAATAATTGCACCTGCACCCAAATTCATGTTTCTCACAGTATATTATAAGGATGTCAGCTACATCAATATATTATAAAAACAGAATGCTAATCAAATTATTTTAAGAAGTTGAATTGGGAAATATGGTAGAAAAATGTAACACATAAATTCAATTATTTGACATACATTCCAAAGTAAAACTATATAAAATGTTCTTTTTTATTTTAATACTAGGGGCCCAGTGCACAAATTTGTGCACCTTGAAAGGAACTATGAGCTGAAAGGCTACAGTAGGCACAGAGGCGGGTCTCGGACCATTCTCCATGCCATCCCCCAGCCCCTCCTGCCACAGGCCCTGGTCAGCTCCACTTCCGCCACCACCACTCCCATGTGCTGACAGCATGAAGCGATTAGGGCTGGCAGCAGCAGTGAGTGTGAGCAGCAGCTACTGCCCTGATCAGCCCTCAAGAGCAGGGGAAGGTGGAGAAGCCCTCAGGGTGATCAGGGCTGGCAACCGCCGCTCACACTTGCCAATGGTGCCTAGTGGTTGGGGCTGGCACTGGGCACCAGCAGTGGGTGCAAGTGGCTGCTCTGGCACCAGCTGCAGGTGAAAGTGGGGTGGGCACTGGCAGCAAGTATCAGGTGGAACGACAGCACGTGAGAGCAAAGAATTTCCAGTAACCACCAGAGGCTCTCCCTATTGACAGCAACCAGTGCCCCACCTTGGTCCGGCGCCCCTGCTCACTTGCTTCACTATCCCACTGCGGCCAATGCCAGTCATGTTCTGCGCACACCTCCTGGTGGTCAGAGCATGTCCTAGAGACCAGTTTGGTTTTTCTGTTGCTCCACCATTCGGTCTATTTTCACATTAGCCTTTTATTATATAGGAATCTGTTTGGGAGACTGTATACTTATCTAAAATAATCTTGCCTCACTCAAAAATGTTTATAAAGTTCCTATGAATTTTTTCCCCATTTAAAAAATTATGATGCATTCTTTTGACAGTCCTTAGTGATGAACTCTGTATTCATTGATGATGAATTAGTTTCAGAAGCCATTAATAGTTCTTTAGAGTCAAGTCCAATAAATGTTTTATTGGGATTGTATGTTTGAAAAGTTGCTACATTGAAGCAAGATTTTAATGTCTGTTTGGATGAGAAATAGAAAAAACAAACAAACAAAAACTGGTTACATTACAGGCAGATTTATTTAATAATGTCCAAGAGTCCCTCATGGGCCATATTGTGCCAGTACATTTTGCTCAGACTGTTCACACTATATATATTGTATTCATACTATATTCCCAACTGAAAACACAAACATTTACTTTTCATTTTAGTATTTATTAGGTAAAATAAAACAGAAATCCCCATATGTCCCCTGCACCTTTATAGTAAACCCACTAAACCGTAGGTGTCTCAAAATAGAAGAAAAATCTAAAGAACAAAATACAACCAAGAAATTACAAAATACTACGAATACCGTTCATCAGAGACTTTTGTCAAATTAGTAATAATCAAACAAAAGCTTAAATATCTATATCTATACCTATCTATCTATCTTCTATGATCTATCATCTATGTATATAAATGTTACGTGTGTGGATAAAAATTAAAATATTAATTTACTCTTAACTTTTTTTAATGGGAAAAATTTCATTTAAAAAGTATCAATAATAATGCCATTGACACACCAAGAATTTAGATTATTTTCATCTGATGGCTCAAATGCTTTACTACAGTCTCTTCTCTTGTTTCTTCGCACATTAATTTATTTGCAGGCCTTTTTGAAAGCCTGCAATGATGTGGTTATAGAGGTCTGCCATTTCCAATACATTTTCATTTCTCTCCAAAAGGAAAATTTTTTATTGAAATTATTAGTTAAAAATTTTTGCAAAGAGAAATAATTTCCATGTTAAAGAGATACACTAAAAAGGAATGTAATGATGCCAAGTTAAGCACATACCATTTAATTTTGTAAAGTCCAAAAAACTAATAATTGGATTAAGTTTGCTCAATCATCTCGCCTCTGGAAAGACACCTTGCTTTGAGAGTCCGTGTGCATGCATGCATTTGTGTTTGTATAATGTGTGCGTGTGCATTTTGGTTCCTCTTAGATTAGGCATTACTTAAGCACTAGTTTATTTGTCCTTGACACTCATGCTACATAAATGTCATTGCAAATGAGAGGTGCATGACTTTAATATTCTAGCTAAATCTCATGGGTCATAATATGGCCAAGAAATTTTGCTGTTAAAAGTAAATGCTCCCCTAATTTGAATGTAGAAAGGAAATATATGCTTTTTTGAAAATGGAGGATTGGGAAGTGGGGTAATGATTTTTTTTCCAGAAAAAAATGTGTCATTGAAGCATATTTCTTACAGTTTAGAATGTGATTGCATGTGCTAGACACATAATGATTATTCAGTATGACTAGAATTAAACATGCAAAAAACTTGTTTTGATCTCCCATAATTCTCAATAAGCCACATGACTAAACAGTATTTAAAAACTGAGAAGAAAATAACTGAATCTTGTGGTCTTCACTACAGAATGAATAATTTGATTTCAAGTACATTTTCTTAGGTTTCTAATGCATACCGATTTCATTCATTTATCACCAAACTTTGTCTAGTGCCCCTACATTAAAGAGGATTATAACAGGAGACACAGAATGAGTGCAATGGAGTAATCAGGAAAATGAAGTGCCAAGTATATGTCCTTTTTTTTTTCACAGCCAGTAATTTCAGGATCATAACTACACACTGATATATTTTACAGATTCTCTGTTCTTGAGAAATATCTCATTACTAAACAATCCAACTGGACTTTCTTATCTTAGCATTTTTTACTACTTTCCTTTTTCTCTGTTTTAAGTTGTTGCTTTAAATGGAGAGAGAGAGAGAGAGAGAGAGAGAGAGAGAGAGAGAGAGAGAGAGAGAGAGAATGCTATTATTTATCTTTTTTATCTTAATTAAGCATCCACCCTAATGGTGGGACTTCAGAATGCTAGGTAACATTTTGTCTCTAAGGAACTACTTACTTTTGGTCTTCCATCATTTTCTTGAGGATCCTTAACACTCCGACAGGTAAACTTGTAGGGAGAGACCATTTGCAGATGAGACCTTATGTTTAAAAGTTAATGATAAACTATTTAACACAGTTTGATTACCAATTGGGATTAACCAAATTTCATCTGAATTAATTAATTCATGCACTTTGGAATAGACAATTATAATCTATGCCATTCCATTTAATTTCTGGTTATTAGTCATATGTTTTACATAGGAAAAAGTAGAAAAAAGACAGAGGTAAACAAAAAAAAATTTAAAGCAAAATTACAGTTTTGAATTGTTAATAAGAAAATAAATCCCACATGTTTCATGTTATAGAATTAGGACTCAAGTGTATGGAATTTACTTGTACTAGAATACTACTTAGTTAAATTTGGTGAATATATTCCATTTCAAATAATGTAGGATTTTTCTGAGCAACATGCTGCCATTATTTAAGTTAAGATGTTACATTAATAAAAATAATTCCTTACACAATTTCTACTTTCAAGGGTTTTACAATTTAACTAAGAAATATGTCTAACCAAAAAAATGGATAAAGAAACAAATTTAATAAATACCTTATAACATCTTATAAAGAAATAAATTTAATAAATTCCTTATAAATACCTTTAAGTTAAGATGTTACATTAATAAAAATAATTCCTTACACAATTTCTACTTTCAAGGGTTTTACAATTTAACTAAGAAATATGTCTAACCAAAAAAATGGATAAAGAAACAAATTTAATAAATACCTTATAACATCGCAGAGGACATGCGACTCACTGGATCATGAGTACTCTCTTCAGTCCAAATGTGTCTGTCTCATTTTCTATGGCATTTTTGCATTTTCCAGGTACCTTTCACATTATAGATGCTATAAAAATATTAAAAATGAATTAATATCTTAGGATAAATTTAATGGTCAGAATGTAGATTGTGGAATTACTTAAGTAATTACAGAGTTAAATTAGACCCACTTCCTGTTATAATGGAAGCCTGAAAATCATCAATATCAAATTACAGAGTGAGTTATAAACTGATCATTTTTAAAGACCTGAAAAGTAGCATTTATCCCAAAATTGTATATACAACTCATGAAATGGGTCACCCAATTGACGTTATAAAAGATTACTGATGGTTTAGTTCAAGTATCAATTTGATTGGACCAAAGATGCTCAGATGGCTGGTTAAATAGTATTTGGGGTGTGTCTGAGGGAATTTCAGGAAGAGCTCAGCATTTGAATGGGTGGACTTGAGTAAGGCAGATGGCTCCCTGCCTGGCTGCTGAGCTGAAACATGGTTCTTCTCCTGTCCTCACAGATCCTTGCTTGCAGATTTTGAGATGCAAATTGAAACCTGCACAGCTGGCTATCTGGCCCTCAGGCCTTGGAACTATACCACTAGCTTCCTGGGTTCCCAAGATAAAGAAAGAGAGATTTAAGTCTGAATCAGACAAAAAAAATGTAGACCGACAGTTACTTTAACCATGGATTTCTTGTCTACTGCAAGGTCCAGTTGGAACAATGAGGAGAAATTTAAATAACAATGGAAACTTTGGCTATTTTGCAGAAAGACCAGAAATTAAAAGTAAAATTTTGAGACTTTTCTTGAAGTAAAAATTGATCACAGAAATTGCATTACATACAAATGTATATAATACAGAACATAAAAATGTTCAGTGTAAGTACAATGATAAACAGAATCAGGGCCTGCCAGCAGCTGATCATTGTCTGTGGGGGATTGGTTGGAGCCAGCACCCTCCTCCCAGTTGTCTTCCTCAGCATGTGGGAATACCTACCATGTTCTGCACTGCCCCCTGCTGGTCAGAGAATGTCATATAGGTAATAGGAGTTAGAGAAGCAATGGTCCTGCCATGCCAAAGCTTACCTTTGAAAGGCAGATAGGTAGGTAAAGGGATTCTCATACACAGAACTGATTTAATGACAAAGAAATTACAGGCTTTAGGTAAGCACGGAAGAGATCTTTGCATAGATTTATTGGAAATGGAAAGGCATTTTCAAGGAAGTGATGTTTACTTTACCCATATGGAGGTTAAAAAAGAAGCTCTTTTACACTCATGAACACATCTTCAATCTGTGCATTAACTGTGCTCTAAATTTCCTAGGATATGTGCTCATGCTATTGCAAACCAATATTTTTATATTTTAAATCACTATTTTTTTTCTCAAGCATCTAATTTTAAAATTAAAATGCTACTCTTATAGAGTATGTTTCTGCAAGGTATTTAAAAAATCCATTTATATATTTGAGTAACATTGTTCTAGGTTGCATCTGACAAACTTCACAAAGCATTAAACATCACTGAATTATCTAATCTAATGAAAGAGTAATATGCAAATTAGCCATCACTCTGAGACACCTAAGCCACACCCACCAGCTAATCAGAGCAGCTGTATGCAAATTAATCCATCCAAGAGAGTGGCCGGCAGTCATGAAGCTAGAGCAAACAGGAGGCTTCCATTGCACCAGTGATGAAGTTGAAACTGCCTGCCTAGGCCGGCCGGGCCTCTGCTCAAGGCAACAATGTTTCAATTATAGAAGCCACAGAGCTGAAGCAAACAGGAAGCTTTGTTGCCTGCCTAGGCCTCTGCTCAAGGCAATGAAGTTTCAATTACAGAAGATAAATAAACCCCAGAAATCTGATTCCAGCCAGCTTCGCTGGGACGTTGGGTAAATGGGAGTTGTGGACAGTCTGAAAACGGCACTCAGCCTCTCACCCAGGCTGGCCAGGCACCCCAGCAGGGACCTGAACCCTGAAGGGACTGTGTGGGCAGCCTGAAAATGGCTCCCAGCCCCTCACCCAGGCTGGCCAGGCACATCAGCAAGTGGACATCCTCCAAGGGGTTCCAGACTGTGAGAGGGCATAGGCCGGGCTGAGGGGACCCCCCCCACTCCTGCTGAGTGCACAAATTTTTGTGCACCAGGCCCCTAGTTAAGTATAAAGGTGAGAGCAACAGGAAAAAAACTCAGGAATGAAAAAATATTAATTATTAGCTGAAAAAATAGTCTTTACTCACTTCATCACTATCATAATATATTTGCAATGATTATCACAGCATAAAATCTATGTGCTAAATTTTAGTACTATGAAAGTTTAAGTAATCAGTCAGTTAACTGTTGTAATAACTGACTAGTCAATGACATTAGATAAAATATAAAGATGAACTAATATACATATATGTATGTATACAAGTAAGATATTTTGTTTAACAAATAATACAATATAGCTTAAAAAACAGGCTTTTTTCATATGTCAATTACTAATCTGATACATTAGGCAGTACACAATTTTTTTAAATTTGCATAACAAAACAATTCAAATAAGTGAAGAGAAAGTTAAATCTACATATGACCCAAAGAAAAATTGGTACTAAATATGGATAGGCAATTTAAGTTAGAGTGAATACATAATGAAATTAATTGTCAAAATAGCTAGAAGAAGAAATTGGCTCTGGTTCACTTGCTGATAAATGTTTCTCTTTTTATCTCTCTTTTTTGATCAATATGTTAATTAAAGGCTGCTAGGAATACTAGAAAGAAATGGGGTATTTAATAAATAGGCTTGTATTTAAATACTTTTTAATTAATTTAAATAATTAATAAGTCAATGTATTCTTTGCTATTTTATTTTCAAGGTGTTTCAGATACAATGTTACTGGCATATATTTAAAAGTCTATGAAGTCAGAGTCAGCATCTTTGCAGTTCTCTTAGCCTGTCTTTATAAGCTGTAACTACATGTTTGCAGGATATTCACTGTTGTTCTAGAAATTACATTTACACTAAAGGCAGGACAGCCCATCTGGCATGGCTCAGTGGTTGAGCATTGACTTATAAACCAGGTGGTCACGATTTAATTCCTGGTCAGCGCACCTGGCCAGGTTGCAAACTCCAACCCCTAGTGCAGGAAGCAACCAATCAATGATTCTTTCTTATCATTGATGTTTCTATTTCTTGCTCCCTCTCCATGCATCTCTGAAATCAATAAAAATATATTTAAAAAATAAAATAAAGGCAGGATAGCTCCCCTGTAATCAGCTTAGCAAAATCTTTTAGAGAACTCTTCTTCTCAGTAGATTTCCACTTATATCCAACGAAGTCTTGGCTAGGAGGAGTAGGTCACATGGTCACTAGCTTCAAAAGTGGTGGGAAAAATAGAAAAAGTTCAGCCCTACTTGCTCCGTGGATAGAGCGTCAGCCAGCGAACCAATGGGACCAGGGTTTGATTCTGGTAAAAGGCAAGTATCTTGGTTGCAGGCTCCTCCCTGGCTATGTCATGGTCGGGACTCATGCAGGAGGCAACCAATCCAGGTGCTTCTCTCACATCACATTGATGTTTGTCTGGGTCTTTTCCTATCTTCCACTCTCCCTAAAAATCAATGGCAAAACAGCCTCAGGTGAAGATTAACCAAAAACAAAACAAAACAAAAACATCTCATGCCATGATTAACTTAATTTAATTATAACTAAAGTGACCAGATTTTAACATTGGTAAAGCGGGACACCATTGACCACTTGGCCGCCAAAACCGAAAACCGTATTATTCCTTTCCCATTCTCCCGCCATTCCCTAGCTGGTCGTGCATTCTTTCCAAAAATCAGGACTTCTTTAAAACGCTGCGGGACATGGGACAAATTGTTAAAAATCAGGACTGTCCTGCCAAAAGTGGGATGTCTGGTCACCTTAATTATAACCCACTGTTTAAAGGCTAAGAACTTTAATCAAAATTCTGTTAAGCCAAAGAAAAGGGAAAATGGGTATCAAGCCAAAACAGATTCTGCCACAAACTGTCATCAGGTTCTGATTGTAAATTAGAACTAAATGTTTCTCCTGGTTATCTAAATTGATGTGTTATATCCTATTTCATGAATGCAGGATTCAACATAAGGTCATATAATTTTTTTTGAAATATTGAATGTGATGACTTATTGTCACTCATCCAATCCAAAAAGACAGTTTTTCTTACCATTACTTGAAAACTTAGAAACTAGGAAATGTGTTAATTATTCAAATCAGTCAATGGGCCACATTTGCCACCAAAGGTTCCACTGGCATTGGCAATGATATCATCATCTTCAACTCGGTTCCCAGGAACCCATCTGCAGATGGTGGCAATTTTTAATGATTAAAATAAAACATTTAATTTATGTCTTTTCAGTTTTAAATGGAAATAAAGGTATTATACACTGAATCCCTTCCTTTTTTATTAAGGATGAAAAAGTAAGACACCAGAAGGATCGGGTAGCAAAATTACTAAATTAAAATTGGGATAAATTAGACCCAAGAAGAAAAAAAAATTAAATTACGTTGCTAAGGAATTTTTTACAGCTGCTCTGGGCAACCAATACATATGGTAATATATGCTATCTTGTGGCCTTTGGCTTTCCAGAGCAACAAGATAGCCTGCAAGTAATAACTGGCTAATGCCTAAGTTAGGGACATCCCTGAAGGGCCGCCCATGGAATTGCCTGAGGTCTATGGTGCAACTGCATCACAGATCAACTTCTCCTTCTTCCCAAGCATGCTAACTACTATCCTGAGAATATTAGTAAATACACCTGTGCATCCAAATCTTAGAGTCTGTTTCCCAGGGAACTCAGACGTTGGGGACTGGTAGAAGTCTTGTTTCTAGGAAGCAGAATCTGAAATGAAAATTTGGAGCTGAATTACCTGCAGGTAAACAAAATGAGAGACCTGTAACTGGTGGAAGGTTGTGTATCATAAACATTTTTCATCTTTTATTTTTTCAGTT
Organism: Murina feae; assembly: GCA_004026665.1. Lineage (NCBI taxonomy): Eukaryota > Metazoa > Chordata > Mammalia > Chiroptera > Vespertilionidae > Murina > Murina feae. The sequence goes on along the minus strand of PVJC01013569.1, from coordinate 4,955 downwards.
TGTTTTCTGTTGAACCAAAATTGCTAAAATGTTCAAGAGTGATTACCTAAGAAAGAATTATTGTGGAAGGGGTTACACTGGTAATTATATTATCTCAGGTTTTGAGAGGAGAGTTGGATGTGATAATTTTAAAGCTATTTTGTGCAGAATAGTGAGTGGTTTTGTTGATTAGTCAGGGTCTAGTAGAAGGAAGATTAAAAATATGGAACATAGACAACTAGTAAGGAAGGATGCAGATGGAATTGTGCAAGAGGTATGACCTTTTAATGGCTCCATGTCCCAATAGTTAGAGTACATGTGTCTAGAACTAAGTGGTGGTCATAGGAATCACTCTGATTAACCTCATTTCCAATCACTTATCTGGATTTTTTGTGTTTCCTGACCCTGAAACTCTAATCTCTGCAGGTCTAAATGTTGTGGTTTTCAGAGGTTGAATGTTTGTAGAAGTCTGACTAAATATAATCTGTTGGTCACTTTAGGCTCTTTTACCAAAAGTCCTGAAGTCCTTTAGGATAGCAGTATGAAAAAAAAGATGTAAATGTAGATGAATCCTAAATTTAAAAGCCCAACTAAGTCAAGAAATCAACCAAATAGAAATATTTCCTTAAATATTTAAATTTCATAAATATTTTTAAAAATCACTGCATGTCTTGGTTATATGTAAAAAACAAAAAAGAGAACTACAGGCCAATATCCTTGATGAATATAGATGCTAAAATCCTCAAAAAAATTCTAGCAAATCAGATCCAGCATTACACTAGAAAGATCATACACCATGACCAAGTAAGATTTATTCCAGGAATGCAAGGCTGGTACAATATCTGCAAATCAATAAATGTGATACATCACATAAACAAACTGAGAGACAAAAATCACATAATCATATCAATTGATGCAGAAAAAGCATTGACAAAATCCAACACCATTTCTTGATAAAAACTCTCAGTAAAGTGGGAATAGAGGAATCATACCTCTACGTAATAAAAGCCATATATGACAGACCTACAGCCAACATCATACTCAATGGGCAAAAACTAAAACCATTTCCCTTAAGAACAGGAACAAGACAAGGATGCCTACTTTCACCACTCCTGTTTGACATAGTACTATACTAGAAGTACTAGCCATAGCAATCAGACAAGAAAAAATAAAAGGCATCTAAATTGGAAAAGAAGAAGTAAAACTATCCTTATATGCAGATGACATGACACTATACATAGAAAACCCCAAAGACTCCATTAAAAAACTACTAGATCTAGTAAATGAATTTGGCAATGTAGCAGGATACAAATTAATGCCCAGAAATCTATGGCCTTTTTACACACCAATAATGAATTCATAGAAAGAGAAATAAAAAAGAAAATCCCATTTACCATTACACCAAAAAAGATACCTAGGAATAAACTTAACCAAGGACATAAAAGACATGTACTTGAAAAACTACTGGAAATTGAAAAAGAGATAGGGGAAGAGACATAAACAACTGGAAGAACATCCCATGTTCAAGGATTGGTAGAATCAACATCATCAAAATGTCCATACTACCTAAAGCAATCTATAGATTCAATGCAATATTTATTAAAATACCAATAGCATATTTCAAAGATCTAGATCAAACTCTCCAAAAATTCATCTGAAATAAAAAAAAAAAACAAATAGCCACAGCTGCCCTGAAAAAGAACAAAGTTGGAGGGATCACAGTGCCAGACATCAAACTATATAACCACGCCACAGTTTTCAAAACTGCCTGGTACTGGCACAAGAACAGACATATAGACCAATAGAACAGAATAGAGGATCCAGCAATTGACCCAAGCCATTTTACTCAATTAATGTTTGACAAAGGAGGAAAGAGCATACAATGGAGTCAAAGCAGTCTCTAATAAATGGTGTTGGGAAATTTGGTCAGATACATGCAAAAAAAAAAAAAATGAAACTAGATCACCAACTTATACCATACACAAAAACAAACTCAAAATGGCTAAAGGACTTGAATGTAGGATGGAAAACCATAAAAATCTTATAAGACTCCATAGGCAGCAAAATTGCAGACATATGTCATAGCAATATCTTTACAGACACAGATCCTAGGGCAAGACAGACTAAGGAGAAAATAAACAAATGGGACCACATCAAAATAAAAAGCTTCTCACAGCAAAAGAAACCATCAACAAAACATCAAGAAATCCCACTGCATGGGAGAACATATTTGCCAATGTTATCTCTGATAATGGTTTAATCTGCAAATTTTACAGGGAACTCATATAACTTAAAAAGAAGATAAACAACCCAATCAAAAAATGGGCAATGGACCTAAATAGACACTTTTAGAAATAGGACATACAGAAAGCCCAGGGATATATGAAAACATGCTCAAAGTGACTAATTATCCAATAGATGCAAATCAAAACAACAATGAGGTACCATCTCACACCTGTCAGAATGGCTATCATCAACAAATCAACAAATGACAAGTGCTGGAGAGGATGTGGAGAAAAAGGAACACTTGTGCACTGCTGGTGGGAATGCAGACTGGTGCAGCCACTGTGGAGAACAGTATTATGTTTCCTCAAAAATGTAAAAATAGAACTGCCATTTGACCCAGTGATCCCACTTCTAGAAATATATCCCAAGAAAGCAGAAACACCAATTGGAAAGGATACATGCACCCCTATGTTCATAGCAGCACAATTTACAATAGTTAAGATTTGGAAATAGCCTTAATGCCCATCAGCAGATGAGTGGATTAGAAAAATATGGTACATCTACACAATGGAATACTATGCTGCTGTAAAAAAGAAGGACTTCTTACCATTTGCAGCAGCATAGATGGAACTGGAGAGCATTATGCTAAGTGAAATAAGCCAAGCAATGAAAGAAAAAGAGCACATGATCTCACCACTCATTTATGGATAATAAAGAACATTATAACCTAATGAACAAAAATGTACATACAGAGGCAGAGAAGCATGGAACAGATTGTTAAATTACATCAGGAAGGCTGAGGAGTGTTGGGGGGCACGGGGTATGAGATCAAGCAAAGGACGTATACGCATGTATATAAGCATAACCAATGGACACACAAGACACTAGGGAGGTGTAAGGGCTTGTACTGGGGATAGGAGAGGCCAGGGGAAGGTCAATGGCGGGGGCAGGGGGGAAGAAGACATATGTACTACTATTTGTAATAGTTTAAACAAGAAAATTAAATAAAAATTCAACTGAATAAACTGAAGGCCTAATGGGCTTTATTAAGCAATTCATGAATCTGGCAGCATTCATCCAGCAACTAGAACAGAGCTCCAAGTAATTGTACAGAATGGAAGGTTTTATAAGCAGAAGGGTGTGGCAAAAGAAGAAAAAAATGATTATTTTTAATGCCAGGTCATCTTTGAGAGCAGCGGAATGGCAGAGACTTTATAATGCAGATTACCTCACTAGCATTGACCAGGAAATTCCAGAATGACTGGTTGAAAATTTCATTCCTGGGATAGCATGAAACTGCAATCCAATGAGGCACTAAGTTTTGGTTGGGTGACAAGGCTTAGCAAAAGTGACCCCATTTTGGCCTTTTTGTATTTCTTTCCTTTTTAAAAACATACATCATTAACCTATGGTGCACCAGAAGGAATAATTTTTCAGTAGGGTAATTATCTACCTATCTCTGTCTATCAATGAATTTACCTTCCCGTCTATATATATTGATCTATACTAGTTTACATATATCAAGTAAAAAGTACTCTATAAGCCAATAAATCAGGCTGAACAGAAATTCAGACTTCTTAGACAGAAAAAAAAGTTTTTCACTTAAAAAAAACAACCCTCCTTCATGCTTGGTGGGAATGCAGACTGGTGCTGCCACCGTGGAAAATAGCATGGACTTTCCTCAAAAATTTAAAAATGGAATTGCCTTATGACCCAGAAATTCCACTTTGGGGAACATATCAGAAGAGTCACAGAACACTAATTCAAAAGAATATATGTAACTCTATGTTCTATTGCAGTGTCATTTACAATAGCCAAGATTTTAAAGCAGTCCAAGTGCCCACTAGTAGATGAGTTGATAAAACAGCTGTGTTACATTTACACAATGGAATACTACTCAGCCATGTAAAAGAATTGAATCTTATCTTTTTCAACAGTGTGGATGGGCCTAGATAGTATTATGATAAGCAAAATAAGCCAGTCAAAGAAAGACAAATACCATATGATTTCACTTGAATGTAGAATCTAATGAACAAAATAAACTAGCAAACAAGATAGAGATTCATAGTTACAGAGATGAGGCTGCCAGCTGATGGAAGGTAAGAGGTTTTTTTTGGAGGGGGGGATGGGTGAAAAAGTTGAAGAGATTAAACAAACATAAAAACACTCATAGATACAGAAAGTAATATGGTCGTTACCAGAGGGAAGGGGGGTAGGGAATGGTAGAAAAGAGTAAAGGGGGCATAAATAGTGAAGAAAGGAGATTTTATTTTAAGTGGTTAACACACAGTACAATATAGAGATGATCTATTACAGAATTGTACATTTGAAACGTATATAATTTTATTAACCAATGTCACCCCAATAAGTTCAATACAATTTTAAAAATAAAATAAAATGTAGAGACAAACTGTACAGTTTAAAATTACTTGTATACTTACAGCCTATTTAAATAGTCTCAGATTTCCACACAGTATCTTCTATAATAAAAGCGAAACATGCAAATGTGACTGTTACCACCAGCCAATCAGAGTGGCTGTATGCAAATTAACCCAGCCAAGATGGAGGCCAACAGCCACGGAACTAGAGAAAACCAAAGGGTTCTGTTGCAACTGCCTGCCTATGCTGGCAATTGGAAGTGGCACCAGGGAACCAGGGCACCAGGAAGTGGGAAAGCAAGGTGGCGGGCCAGGGAGCGGGTAAGAGGTGGCAGGGGGTCGGCAGCCTGCTTGGCAGCTGTCTAGGCCCTT
>PVJC01013568.1:0-31327 GCA_004026665.1 Murina feae | reverse complement strand
TTCACTTGATAGATATGTATCTGTTGTCAGTTTGTTGTTAATAATTTTTATCTTTACCTTTTTCTTCTTCTTCCTCTTCTTAAAGGATATCTTTAAGCATTTCATATAATACTGGTTTGGTGGTGATGAACTCCTTTAGCTTTTTCTTATCTGTGAAGCTCTTTATCTGACCTTCAATTCTGAATGATAGCTTTGCTGGGTAAAGTAATCTTGGTTGTAGGTTCTTGCTATTCATCACTTTGAATATTTCTTGCCAGTCCCTTCTGGCCTGCATAGTTTTCTATTGAGAAATCAGCTGACAGTTGTATGGGTACTCCCTTGTAAGTAACTAACTGTTTTTCTCTTGCTGCTTTTAAGATTCTCTCTTTGTCTTTTGCTCTTGGCATTTTAATTATGATGTGTCTTGGTGTGGTCCTCTTTAGATTCCTTTTGTTTGGGGTTCTCTGTGCTTCCTTGTAAGTCTATTTCTTTCACCAGGTAGGGGAAGTTTTCTGTCATTATTTCTTCAAATAGGTTTTCAATATCTTGCTCTCTCTCTTCTCTGGCACCCCTATAATTCTGATGTTGGTACGCTTGAAGTTGTCCCAGAGGCTTCTTACACTATCTTCATATTTTTGGATTCTTTTTGCTTTTGCTTTTCCAGTTGGGTGTTTTTTGCTTCTTCATATTTCAAATTTTTGACTTGATTCTTGCGATCCTCTAGTCTGCTGTTGGATCTCTGTATATTATTCTTTATTTCAGTCAGTGTATGCTTAATTTCTAGTTGGTCCTTTTTCATATCCTCGAGGGTCTTACTAGATTTATTGAGGGTCTCACTAAGTTTATCAGCGATTTCTAGAAAAAATTTTAAAAACCTTATAACCGTGGTTTTGAACTCTATATCCTGTTGTTTGCTCTCCTCCTTTTCTGTCATTTGTGATCTGTTTCTTTGTCTCTGCATTTTGGCTGCTTCCCTGGGTTGATAGAGTGGCTTTCTGTGTTAGGTGATCACTGAGAGGAATTGACCTCCAAGCCACTTGATTATGAGAATTAGCTGTTTCTACAGTGGGAGAACTTCTGTGCTGAACACTCTTATGGGGCAAGAGATGCTTCAGTGGGGCTTTGGTGCTCACTGAGTCTGCCCCCTGAGTGTGTCCCTTATGAATCTGAGGAGTTGTATTTAGGATGGTACCACTCTGACCACTGGGTATGTTGGCTCTTGTATCTCCAAGGAGTTGCTATTTTAGCCTTTGCCTGAGGCTACTCAGCCTTTTATATGCAAAAGCCTCTGTGTGCAGCTTGGTTGGGGCAGGGTCTCAGGGAGTCTACAGGGCAGAGCCACCAGCTATGGCTGCTTCTCAGCCCTGCCCTAAGAGGCACCGGGTCTGAAGCCACTCTGGAGTTTCTCCTGGTGCCAGACAGTGCCAGACAGTCCAGCTCCTCCCCGTGTGGTTCTGAATCCCCAGAAACTCGCCTGGAACTGGAGTTCAGAGCTGTCAGGAGCTTGTGCCTCCCTCTGGTATGAAATGCTGCCAGCCCTTTCCGCGAGCCTCTTCACTGTGCGCACCTCCGTACCTCTGCACTTTATTTCCGCACCTCCTCTGAGTCTCAGTCTCTTTCTAGTTGTAGAATTTCCACTCAGCCAGCCTTCCTGTGGGTCTGGGTGGTGCCCATTTTTTCTTTTTGTTGTGATTTTGAAATGGTTGTGATTTTGAAATGGTTGTGCACAGCCGCAATTCCAATGTTTACCTATGCCGCCATCTTGTTTTCCCTGCACTTTACTTCTGCACCTTTTCTGAGTCTCAGTGTTTTCTCCTCTTCTAGTTGTAGAATTTCCACTCAGCCAGCTTTCCTGTGGTTCTGGCTGTGGTGTCCATTTTTTCTTTCCGTTGTATTTTTAACTGCTTGTGCAAGGCGGCAATTTCAGGTGTTTAGCTATGCCGCCATCTTGGTTTCTCTCTCCATAGTGTTTTAATTTTAAGAGAAGAAAAGTCAGTAGGATGGTTGTTATATCAAAAAACTCTTCAAAGTAAGGTCCTATAATGGTTTGCCTTTGTGATAATGAATGATAGAAGAGACAGCTTTGCAAAGTAGAGGAGATGATAGAGGGCTTTGGTATGTTGAGAAGATGAAGGGAGAATGTAGTATATGCAGAATTTCTGAATTGCAACTCTACCTCACTTGACTTCTCAGCTCACCACGTGGACATTTGAATTATTTGCCATTTTACCTTTCCAGGATCAAGCTTATTTTAAGCCCTTAATTCAGCGGTTCTCAACCTGTGGGTCCCAACCCCTTTGGCAGTCAAATGACCCTTTCACAGGGGTTGCCTAAGACCATCCTGCATGTCAGATATTTACATTACGATTCATAACAGTAGCAACATTACAGTTATGAAGTAGCAACAAAAATAATTATGTAGTTGGATCACAACATGAGGAACTGTATTTAAAGGGCCAGAAGGTTGAGAACCACTGCCTCAAGTGGTTAGCAGATAAATAATTTTACTTTCCATTTATGAGCAAATATTATTTTTGATTAGGGAAAGAGTGGAGAGTAGGGCATCAGCCATGATCTAAATTACAAATTTCTGTGTACAAGTATTTTGAAAATTTTTTCCCCTTTTTGCTGGGAGAAGACACTACTATAACCTTATCCTTCTAGATGTACCTTTGCAACCATTGGAATATTAAGGTGTGGATGTCTGTGTTGCTCACCATTGGAAAAGATATATCAGCAGGGAGGTCAAGGCTAGAGAGGTAAATTTGAGAATTATTCATTTAGTGGGGCTAATTGAAGCTAATTGGCAAGTTCTCGTAAGTGAAGACAGAGAAAGAAGAGGGCAAAGGACAAACCCATGAAGGAACAACTGTATTTAAAGAGTGGTGAAATGAACCAGAGAAAGAGCTGCTGGGATGGAGAATCAAGAGAATGGGCCAGTAAAAAATATAAAATACATAACCCTGACCAGGTAGCACAGTTAGGGCATCATCCTAATATGTCAAGGTTTCAGGTTCCATCCCTGGTCAGGGCACATACAAGAATCAATAAATGAATGCATGAATAAATGGAGCTGTAGTAGGCAGTTAGGCAGACATAGCTGAGCAAGGATGCTGTTCCAACAAAGCACAATGGGAGAATAACTCAAGGAAGTAGGTGAAACACCAGGAAGTCCAGTTTTATGGAAAATAAAGGGAAAAGCTGAGAGTTTGTAGAAAGAAGTGATCAGTGATAGAATTCATTTATTTAACAGATATTTAAAGAGTACATATAGTGTGCCAGACACAGTGCTGAGTACTGGTGATGCAGTGGTGATCCAAGCAGACAAGGTCCTGCCCTCAAGGATTAGGTTTTGGTAGAGAAGATAGGTAATAAATAAATAAATAAATAAATAAATGAAAAGATACTATAAAGAAAATCAATAAATCAATGCCAGAAAGTGTCTTTTAGTACATACAGACCCAGGGCAAAGTCCTGAGAGTGAAAATCTACCTCTGTAAATGGAAGTCAGGGAAAGATCGGAGAAAGGCTGGTCACTTCAGTAATTAATAGAATTTATTAAGGGAAACTTACATATGAGAAATGTCTTGGGCAGCTGCAACATGCAGTGGATCCCCACACTGCTTGGCAGGTGCTGAAGAATTATGTAGGGTACAGGGGGAATAGCACAGGTACTAGTATAGTACATAATGCTATAAGGTACAGAAATTACTTTACATGCTTGACCAGGTCAGGATAACAGCCTATTCCAGGAATTGGCACATATCAGCAGGCAAGGGAAGGGTGCTGATTAATGTTGGAATGAACATCAGTTATCATCAGACAATCTCTCTGGGGGTTTGTGGAAAGCAACTTTCCACAAACTAGGTCCAGCTTGCAGGACAGGCGGTGGTCTCACCATGGAACACTCTTTCCACAGTGTCGGACCTAAGAAAGGCTACTTTAATGGGAATGCCAAGAAAGTTAAGGTCTGAAGGATGAGAGACAACTAGAGAAAACCTGAAGGGGATACATTCTTTTGAATCAGTGTTGAAGTGTTGGTTTCCATTAGAACATTTGTTTTTATTTCTAGCTGTTTATATATAAGTTGGTAGCACTAGCATTATTAGATTAAGTATAGTCAGTTTCCAAATGACTTTGAAAAAACATTTTGTTTAGACCCTGTGTAAACTATTTGTGAGCTTTTAATATTCAAACATGTATAAAAGCAGAGTATAGTATATAATAAACCTTCATGCAATCTCATCATTTTAGTGTCAACAACAGTTCACAACTAATCTTATTTCATCTGTATCTCCAAACACTTCTCACCATCCTCATCCTGTTTATTTTAAAGCCAATTCCAAATAAATTGTTTTCTCTATAAATGTCTTGGTATATACTTATATATTTTAGTGTTTTGATTTATTCCCTCTTAGAACATATAAATAAATAACCATATATCTGGATTGTTTATTATTAGTGCCCCTTTTCACTTAAAAGAGTGTCTCTCTTTCTTTGGACCTTAAATTCAGTGGTTACCTTATTTACATAAGGGAAGCCTCTTCATAGTGGACAATAAATAAATTGTTTAATAGAACCTTCAGTATTGAATATTTTTCTAATAGCATGTCACTTTTTTACTTCAGGACAGCAAGCCCTGGAGTTCACTATATCAAGAAATTATCTGCCAAAATATAATGCCATGTGAGTCAGAGAAAAGAAGGATCCTAAACATATGGTAAGGAGGGAATTAATTAGCTGGACTGTCTGGATTATGCCTTCCTTTTTTCCTCTAATCCACTCTGTCTTTTTTACGATTTCTTCATAAATGCAGAAAATATTCTTTTGAAAACAAAAAGATTTTAACATTGGAATGAAAAGGATAATGCTTTAGAATTATTAGCCTCCACTCCTTTGGATATTTGGTCAGCTATTAATTATCCAAGTTTAGATCATCCAGATTTAGCTTTTCTATGATATATATTTTTGTTGTTGTTGTCCTTATCTCTTGCTCTACATACTCAAGCCTTAATATTGTCATCAACTTTTATTTTTATTTAAAAGGAGAGAAGATTGTCAAACCCTTAATAGTTATACATCTCAAACAAAGGTAGAAGCTATAAAGAGTGATTATCTGTGAAGTACTACTTTATACTGTCTTGTAGTAGTACCCTTGCTATTTGTTTGTCTTATCTCTTAGGCTAAAGTAAGTTCCATGAGATCAAGGAGTTCTTTATGTTTTAAAATCTCTCATAGTTATACTTGGCATGCTTTAGACATGTTAAGAGTATGGGGTATAAACACTTTCTGGAGGGAATCAGTGAATTAAATTGGGAGTATTCATTGGCAAGGCATATTATGAATTCAGTTCTAGATATGCTGAGTTTGAGGTGAAACTAAATGAAGAGCCTGTGATAGTATAGTTTGGTAAGAGAATAGAACTGGGAATGTTGTTTCAAGATTTATTAGGCCGAAGTACCCTCACATCCTCTATCATTTATTTTCATAGCAACACCATATATTGTTGTTATCTCCATGTACTTACCTCCATTTTGGGAGATTAGAAAGCTGAGGTATAAGGTCTGAGCAAATCTGTCTCCAAAGGATAAGAAATAATGCCTCTCATTTCTAAGTATAATGTTCTTTTTAAAAGACCAAGTTACTGTTTATATTTTAAGAAGGAGCGCATGATGTCTATTAACAGATGATAAAAGAGAAGCAAACTGGGAAATATATTTTGTATCAGGATTACTGCACCTACTGCTGGGAAAAGCTCAGAGGAGTTCTCTTCAACTCTTTCATCTCTGAATATAACAGAGTTTCTTAATAGATTTTTTTTAAAGTACCTCTAAAGGAGACTTTCATGTTAAGAATGAACATAGCTACCATGGTTGGATAAGATGTTTTTCCTCAACTAAAGGTGATTTCTGAGTCTAGAATAACAAAATGTTGCAAGTATCTTGACCCTCTGTTGAATGTAGTTGATCATCATTTCATTTATTTAAAAAATATTGATTTCAGAGAGGGAGGAGAGAGAATCATCAATGAGATCATCATTTTATAGGGCTCTAATGCTGCTCTATATCCAGTTAGATAAGAAGGGTGTATGTTTGTGTTTGTGTGTGTGTGTGTGTGTGTGTAAAAAGATTTAAGGATTTTCTAGAAGTATACTGAGGGCAGGCAGGGTTGTTGAATATAATCTCTTCAAGACTGACACAGTTCTTTCTCTCTTTTTTTGCAGGCCTGATTGTTGGCAATGACATCGACAACTGGGTGGCATTTATTTCTGTCCTAACCAACTACTTTATAACTGTGAATAGTAACTATGCATATTTGTTGGTCAGCCAAACCAAGGAACAAGAGCTATGGCTGTTGAAAAAGTCTGTTTGATTCCAGGTTATTTTTCCTGGGTTTCATCATCAGGGACCTCCTTTTCATCTCAACAATGTGGTACCTTTTACCATTTGATAAAGATTAAGGACATGTTCTTTGGTCAACAGCCAGAACTTAAAATCTGCTGGAATAGAGTCAGAGACCATTTCAACTACAGCTGAGGAAAATGAAATTTCCTTTTTATTTGGTGCCTTGTACAGGGAGCACACTAACTCTTAGGGAAACGTGTGAGTAAAAACAGATTGAATTTTGTCTACTAGAAACTCACGGTGATGGCGAGTGACCCAACGTGACAGAGAGGGCAAGAGCCACAAAGGAACTCATGACAGGCTATACCATGTTGCGGAATGGAGGTGTGGGGAATGGAGGTCAAACCTGTATGTTACGGTGGTCTAACCGTATTCGACTCACATGGCTCAGTTTTACGCTTTTCATCATTCTAGTTTTCTTCCCCCTCATTGCTCACTATTATCTCACCACTCTGGATGAGGCTGATGAGGCTGGCAAGAGGATTTTTGGCCCACGGGCTGGTAATGAGCTGTGCGAAGTAAAGCACGTGCTGGATCTTTGCCGAATTCGTGAGTCTGTAAGTGAAGAGCTGTTGCAGCTGGAAGCCAAGCGGCAAGAGCTGAACAGTGAAATTGCTAAGCTGAACCTGAAGATTGAAGCCTGTAAGAAGAGTATTGAGAATGCCAAGCAGGACCTGCTTCAACTTAAGAATGTCATTAGCCAGACTGAGCACTCTTACAAGGAGCTGATGGCCCAAAATCAGCCCAAACTTTCTCTACCCATCAGATTGCTCCCAGAGAAGGATGATGCTGGCCTTCCTCCCCCAAAGGTCATCCGGGGTTGTCGACTACACAATTGTTTTGATTATTCTCGCTGCCCTCTCACCTCTGGTTTTCCAGTCTATGTTTATGACAGTGACCAGTTTGCCTTTGGTGGCTACCTAGATCCCTTGGTCAAGCAGGCTTTTCAGGCTACAGCACGAGCCAACATCTATGTTACAGAAAATGCGGATATTGCCTGCCTCTATGTGATATTAGTGGGAGAGATGCAGGAGCCAGTAGTGCTGCGGCCTGCTGAACTTGAGAAGCAGTTGTATTCTCTACCACATTGGCGGACAGATGGACACAACCATGTCATCATCAGTCTATCACGGAAGTCAGATACACAGAACTTACTATATAATGTCAGTACAGGCCGTGCCATGGTGGCCCAGTCCACTTTCTATGCTTCCCAGTACAGACCTGGCTTTGACTTGGTAGTATCGCCACTAGTCCATGCCATGTCAGAGCCCAACTTCATGGAAATCCCACCACAGGTGCCAGTTAAGCGGAAATATCTCTTCACCTTCCAGGGTGAGAAGATTGAATCACTAAGATCTAGCCTTCAGGAGGCCCGATCCTTTGAAGAAGAAATGGAAGGTGACCCCCCAGCTGACTATGATGATCGTATCATTGCCACCCTAAAAGCTGTACAGGACAGCAAGCTAGATCAGGTCCTAGTAGAATTTACCTGCAAAAACCAGCCTAAACCCAGTTTGCCTACTGAGTGGGCACTGTGTGGGGAGCGGGAGGACCGCTTAGAATTACTGAAGCTTTCCACCTTTGCCCTCATTATCACTCCTGGGGACCCTCACTTGGTTATTTCATCTGGATGTGCAACACGGCTCTTCGAAGCTCTGGAAGTTGGTGCTGTCCCAGTTGTGCTAGGGGAGCAAGTCCAGCTTCCTTACCATGACATGCTGCAGTGGAATGAGGCAGCCCTGGTGGTGCCCAAACCACGTGTTACTGAGGTTCACTTCCTGTTAAGAAGTCTTTCTGATAGTGATCTACTGGCTATGAGGCGGCAAGGCCGCTTTCTCTGGGAGACTTACTTCTCAACCGCTGACAGTATTTTTAGTACCTTGCTGGCTATGATTAGGACTCGAATACAGATTCCAGCTGCTCCCATCCGGGAAGAGGCAGCAGCTGAGATCCCCCATCGTTCAGGCAAGGCGGCTGGAACAGACCCCAACATGGCTGACAATGGGGACCTGGACCTGGGGCCAGTAGAAACTGAGCCGCCTTATGCCTCGCCCAAATACCTCCGCAACTTTACCTTGACCGTCACTGACTTTTACCGCAGCTGGAACTCTGCTCCAGGGCCTTTCCACCTTTTCCCCCACACACCCTTTGACCCTGTGTTACCCTCAGAGGCCAAATTCTTGGGCTCAGGGACTGGATTTCGGCCGATTGGTGGTGGAGCTGGGGGTTCTGGCAAGGAGTTTCAGGCAGCACTTGGAGGCAATGTTCCACGGGAGCAATTCACAGTTGTGATGTTGACTTATGAGCGGGAGGAAGTGCTTATGAACTCTTTAGAGAGATTGAACGGCCTCCCTTACCTGAACAAGGTAGTGGTGGTGTGGAATTCTCCCAAACTACCATCAGAAGATCTTCTGTGGCCTGACATTGGCGTCCCCATCATGGTAATAGAAAATGAGCAGTTTGTTTTATTGCATGAGATAGTGTTTAACTTCTAATCTCTTTCCTAAGTGCATATATAATATATACATACACCTTTTTAACCTATACAGATGTTTCCTCCCCATGATATTTCTGCTTGCTTCTTTTTCAGTCTTTTCAGGCCTTGCCAGTTCCATCTCTGCTACTCCTTAAATCTAAGACTCTCCAAAACTAAAATTGATATTGGCCTCATGAAGGTTTACGAAACCCCTTCAGTTACCCCATAGATTTCTACACCATAACACAGACGATGAGATTGATGATGAAAAGCTAACCTTTAAGAAGCACTTGTGATCTTGGCAATGTAATTTAGCATTTATAGAACTTACTGCTATTTCATTTCATATCTGTGGAAGCTGAGGCTTAGAGAGATTAATTATTTTGCTCAAAGATATGATTTGTAATGGAGGAGCTGAGCTTTAGTATGTCTGACTCCAGAAGTTACAGTTTTAATCACCTCCCAAAGGATTTAGGAAGACCTGTGTCATTTATCAGGATATTATAGAAGTCTTTTGGAAGGTGAGGTGAGTCAGGGTTTATATTTGGGAGTTGGCAATCCTGAACCTTTCCTGTAGTCTCTTGTAGGTTCTTTCTCATTCTTTGTCATGGTTAGGATGCTGTATTTTACAGGAAAAATATAGCCAAATATGCAGGATTGGATTTTAGTTCTGAGTACTTTGTTTACCCACCTTCTGATATAAATTTGACAATTTAGAAGATTACCCATTTCTCCTAAATGCGAGGCCTTAGAGTAGGTCTTAAGTAAACACCCAAGTACTTATTCTGCAGCATAGGTGCTTTCCAGACAAAAAGGTAGTAAAGACCGACAGAAGATCTGATCAGGCATGTGTTGCTAGTTACTTAAGAAAATTTATGTAATTTTTAGGAAGAATTAGTCTGGAAATGTTTGGGCCAGAACAGTTTTTTAAAAATTTATTTCATTGAGGAACTAATTCATGTGACATATTTTTTTTCGAGTTTTTTTTTATTATTGTTTAAAGTATTACATGTCTCCTTTTCCCCTGATTGCCCCCACCCCCCAGCTCTCACTCCCCAGGAAAAGCCCCTACCGCCCCAGTGTCCATGTCCATTGGTTATGTGAAATACTTTTATTTTCTAAGCAGCAGCATAATATAATAGAAGAGTTTGAGTTTGGAAGAGCTATATAGACCTGGGATTAAATAGTCATTTTGTGATCTTTGATAAATTAATTAACTTCTTTGACTTTAAGGTTAAAGAGGAATAGAAGATCATACAAGTACAGAGTCTAGAAAGATGCCCAGTTATTGATTCCCACTTATTCCTTTATGTTGAAGGAGTATGCTATTCTGCTTATATTTTGGACAGCTTTAACTAACTTTATTAATAAAGGCTTCTTGTGTCCTCTTTATAATTTCCCTTTGTTTCATAGCTTTTATTGCCTACTTTCTTCTGTACAAATCTTGGAAGTTTTCTCTCTTACTAGTACTACTGCTGCTATTTGTTTACTACTGCTGCTAATAGGTTCTTGTATTTTAATTGATTTTATAATCTGAGACTATTCAAGACTGCATAGGGTTCTAAAATTTTTTGATCTCACCCTAGCCGGTTTGGCTCAGTGGATAGAGTGTCAGCCTGTGGACTGAAGGGTCCCAGGTTTAAGTCCAGTCAAGAGCACGTACCTCAGTTGCAGGCTCCTCCCTAGCCTGGGCCCTGGTCAGAGCATGTGCAGGAGGCAACCAATCGATGTGTCTCTCTCACGTCAGTGTTTCCTCTCTCTTTGACTCTCCCACTTTCTAAAAAAACAACAACAAATAAATAAAAATTTTTGATTCCAGAATTTATCTTGTATATCAAGAAAAGTGTTATAAATAGGGAGACTTCTTTATAGACTTTCACCCATTCACTTTTTTCTTTCTCAGTTACAACTTTTTGAATGTCATTGAAATTAAATAAAAGTTGTTCTGTAAAAGGTAGATGCAGCTCAAACAGGACAATAAAGCAGCTTTTGTTTTCCAATTTTCCTGCGTTTTCTTTGAATTCGATAGGAGAGAAGCTGATGCCACCCCATTAACAATGACCGAAATTTGTCAGGGAACTTACCAGAACTAACCCTTTCTTTTAACTCTGGTGGGAAATAAGTAGTCCTCTTTGATTACTGGGCAGCTTATTGCAATAATACAGTGCCTAGTGGGAAAATGCCAGAAACTTTCTCAAACAAGAAAATAGTTTCAAACTAGAGAATTTTCACTCCATTCCCTAAATATTTTGTCTATGCTTTGTATTAAAGCAGTGGTTCTCAACCTTCTGGCCCTTTAAATACACTTCCTCATGTTGTGACCCAACCATAAAATTGTTTTCGTTGCTACTTCATAACTGTAATGTTGCTACTATTATGAATCGTAATGTAAATATCTGTTATGCAGGATGGTCTTAGGCGACCCCTGTGAAAGGGTCGTTTGACCACCAAAGGGGTCCCGACCCACAGGTTGAGAACCGCTGTATTAAAGAGAGCTGGGTTTTGGTGCAGCACTTGATTTGCCGACCTCTTGGGAATAGAGCCAGCACTACCCAGGTATCAGGGTTAAGAGAAACTTGCAGCATTCTCTCCTGTGGAAAAAAAGGTTCTATTATGAGGCATCTCCGAGTGGTTTTTCCACCTGAGACACAGATGTACCCTATCCATTACATTATAGTTAGCAGGTCTTCTTTAAAATTAGCCACGGGTGGTTCCCAGGCAGCTCTCATATTTCACTCTTTCAGGGGAAAATGATTTGAAATGAGCATATTGGCTGCATGAATCAAACCAGGAACCCATATGCCATTTCAGAAAATGCTGAACAATTTGTGCTTTCTTATGCTCAGATTCCCATATAAGCACTTGGGACAAATGCTAGATATTTGTTGGCAAGAAATTTATTGAGCTCTAGGTGTTTGAGGTACCTGCTGGGATTTATATATTAAAATTCTTCATTCTTTCCTATTATTTACATAACAAAGGGGAAACAAAGTCAGATATGGCTTGGAGTAAATGTGTTATTCATGGACACCATTCCTGGTCCCTCCTGCCCCAAATGCTTTTTATAAAGACAATTTCAGTTCAAATGGGATAGGGCCTGGACAAGGTGACAGGACTCCACCCAGAGAGATGGGGTAGTGTCACCAGTTGAAGTAGATCTTTCATGTGAATGGTGTGGGGCTTCTGAGCAGAGGTGGTAATGGTGTGTGACTGCTCTTTCTCTGTCTCTTGCCTATTTTGTAAACAGTTGAATCAGATTCCTTAGCTCCTGGAGAGTAACAACAAAGAATACTTGATGGAAGTCAAATGGAGATGATCTGGGGATCACCACTTTCATGCACCATTTTTTTTTTAAAAGATGTTCCACTGTTTCTAGGCCACCATTGTTTCTGATGCTATATAAATAGCGTTTCAGATTTTTGTTTTTCTATATAATGTGTTGCTTTTCTCTGGTTGCTTTCAAGATTTTTTTTCTTGTATTTGGTTTTTTATAGTGTGAGTGTGATGTACCTTAGCATAGTTTTCTTTGATTTTTATTCTGGATTGGAGTTCACTAAACTTGAATTTGTTTGTTTATGTTTCTCGTATTTTGGTGAAATTTTATTATTTAGATATTTTTTCTTGCCCCATTCTTTCCCTCTTCTCCTTTGGGGACTTCATTATATGTATACTAGTGGCCCAGTGCATGAAATTTGTGCATGGAGGGGGGGGTTCCCTCATCCAAGCCTGCACCCTCTCCAATTGGGAACCCCTTGGGGAATGTCCGACTGCCTGTGGGATCGGGCCTGAACCAGTAGTCGGATATCCCTCTTGCAAAATGGGACCACTGGCTCCTAACCACTCACCTGCCTGCCAGCCTGATTGCCCCTAACCTCTCTGCCTGCCTGCCTCATCACCCCTAACAACCCTCCCCTGCTGTCCTGATCTCACCTTCAATGGCCCTCCTCTGCCGGCCTGATCTTGCCCTCAACTGCCACTGCCTGACTGATCATCCCTAACTGTCCTCCCCTGCTGGCCTGGTTGCCCCCAACTGCGGTCCCCTCCAGGCCTGATCTCACCCCCAACTGCCCTCCCCTGACAGCCAACTTGGTTCTGATTGGTCGGTTTCTATGCCAGTCAGTGTCAAAAACTACGTCTCCTAGGCAGCCATTGGCTCCTCACAGTTCACTCAGATTTGGTTCTGCTTGGTTGGTTTCTATGCCAGTCAGCGTCTCCAGGCCTATCTCCAGGTCTGATCAGAGAAGCGCTGCTGATCAGCAACCCCCAAGGAGGCCTGGAGAGAAACAGAGGTGCAGCTGTCGGTAAAGCCCGGAGAGAGAAAGAGAGAATATGGCTGATAACAGCTGCCATGGAGGCTGTGGATCAGACACTGCCTCTCTCTTCAGGCCTCTCTTCGGGCCTGATCCACAGCCCCCTTGACAGTCCATGCTGGGTCCCCATGCCCACACCGGCAGCAGTCAGTACTGAGTTGCCACGGCAGCCCAGCACTGACTGCAGGACTGACTTCTGGTGTTCAGTCAAGCCTTCAGTTGGTTGGTTGTTACAGACACTGGGTTTTTATATATTAGGATTAGACATTTTGATATTGTTCCACAATTCTCAGTGGTTCTGTTCATTTCTTCAAAATACTTTTTTTCTCTTTTTTAGTTTTGATCATTTCTATTAATCCATCATCAAGGGCACAGATTTTTGTGTCCACTGTTAATCTAGTTAGGTAAGATAGTCCAGTCAGATTTAAATTTCAAATACTGTATTTTGTAGTTCCCACATTTCCATGTTTTTATAATAATAGTTTCTGTTTTTCTGCTGAGATTTCCTGTCTTTTTCCCCATTCTGAGTATACTTTACTTCATTGAGTATAAATAATGATAACTACTTTACCATCTTTGTCTACTGTAACAGCTAATTCAAACATATGAGTTATTTGGGGATTTGTTTTAATTGATTTTGTTTTTCTTGAGGACTGGCTCATGTTTTTCTGGTTCTTTATACATCAAACAACTTTATATTGTGATTGTTATGTTGTAGAGACTTTGGATTTTATTTTGTTTCTCTGAAAGTGTTGGTATTTTAGTTTTAGTAGGCAGTTAATTTAGACGTTAGCTGGTCTTCTTACAAATAGCATCAAGCATGCATGGCTTTGGTGTGAACCAGTGACTGGGTAATTTATACCCAGTTGGAGCTACTCCTGTTTGGCTCACTCCTTCCTGGAACCTACTTTCTTTCTAGGAGCTGTGGTTGCCCCAAACTTTTCCCTCTTATTCTTCAGACTAGAAAGAGTTGGATATCATATGTGAGTTTAAGCTACTCTGCCTACTCTCAGGGTAAAAGCAATGGTGTTATCCCCATGTTAGTAATTCCTTCCTAAATTTCAGCTGCCCTCTATAATTTGTCACTGCTGTTCACTGTCTAGTGCCTTAAGGTACTTTTTTTTTTTTTTTTTTTTGGTATTTTCCCCCAGAGTTTGTAGTTACCATCTGTAGGAGGATTGGGTCTGGCAGGAGCCTGTTCAGCATTCCTGGAAGCAGAAACTTCCCAAGTGATCTCTTGTTGAGTCATAGTCTCACCCAAAATTTTGGTTTGAGTTATTACTTTATTCTAATCAATTAACAAACTTCCACACTCTGCTGGAAAATAGCAACGAATAGGGTTGCATTGTTGGAAGATTTTATGGAAATGAAACATCAGAATCTGTCCTCTTGGAGTTTTAAAACTCAGGCTGTTATGGAAGGGGAGATCTTCCAGTTATGAATGGTATTCTCTTGCTCACTCAAAACATTGCCAATCTTCACACTGTCTACTCATTTCTCAGCTTTGTGACAGCCATTGCCTTGATTTTTAATTTTTATTTCTTTTCTCCATAAAGGGTATAGCTGATTTACACACAGGTGCCTGGGAAGGCCTCTTTGAAGAGGTGACATTTGAGCAGAAGCGTGAATGAAGTGAGAGAATGGGCCATGCAAATTCTAAAATCTGGAGGAACATACAGAGAATGGCATGTGCAAGAAGCTTGTCATGTTCAAGACATGGCAAGAGTACCCAGGGTGTCTAGGGTAGAGGATTAAGGGGAGAGTTTGAAATAAGTTTGGAGAAAGTAGAGAGCAACACATGTAAGATGATATTGGCCATGGTAAGGAATCTAGATTTTATTTCATGTATGTGAGGGTGCCATTGGAGGGTTTTAGTAAATGATATGTGTGGGGGAAAGAGCAGAAACAATTCAAAGGCTATTATTGCAGTAGCCTAGGTGAGGGATGTTGGCAGCTTGGACCGGGCAGTAGTGATGATAGAGGTGGTGATTTCAGAGATAAACATATTACACCTCCTAGCAGACTCCATAGTCCCTGTGGAAATGGTAAGGCCATAATGCACAATTTTTTCCCCAAATGGAAAGTACAGAGATATGAAATTATTTTTCACTGCCCTTTTCCCTTTCAGCCCTTAATATTAGAATTCAAAAAGGAGAGTTCCATTCGGGGAATTTGTTGTTATGCCAGAGTAGCGATTTTAATACTGTTTTCCTAATAGTCTACTAAGGGAAAAGGAGAAAGACTGGAAGAGAAACTGGCTATGTAATAAACTTGTTGGCATTAATATTCAGTGTTGAGCCTCTGCCAATTAAGCTATTAAAGGTTTTACTTTTGGCTAGACCTCAGGCAAGAGTAGAGAATTCGAAAATCTCATTTCTTAGAAAGTTGATGGACTTTGTTTTATTTATTTTTAAAATATATTTTATTGATTTCAGAGAGGAAAGAAGAGAGAATCATTGATCGGCTACCTCCTGCATGCCCCTTATCAGGGACTGAGCCTGCAACCTGGGCATGTGCCCTTAACTGGAATCAAACCCAGGACCCTTCAGTCCGCAGGCCAACGTTCTATCCACTGAGCCAAACTGTCTAGGTCATATGCTTTATTTTTAATCTGTGCCCACTCTACTTTAAAAATATTGCTTGAATACATTAGATGATAATTTCCTAAAGTTATGATTTCTGAGCAAAGCTAAGAGGAAAAGCCTTGTCCAATTTCTTAGGTCCAAGATTGTAAAAACTTCTTGGACTACCAGACTTCACTAGATATTGGTGTATCTGGGTGTATGTGTCTGTGTGTGAGATAATATTTTATTTAATAGCTTGGTGGCTAATGCTGTGGCTCTCTTTTTCTGTTTAAGTATATAAAAGAAAGATATTAGAAATTAGAAATTAGTAGCAAAAATTCTAGATGTATGAAGGAATTGCTGAAGTCAAGTTGTGTATTTACTAATTGCAGCAAATCGATCTTTAGGTAATGTCTCCCTCTCTTAGTTTATATGTGCTCTTTTTACTAATTCAAAGTTAAGAGTAGGGAGACTGAGAATTGTATTGCTTTAGACAACTTGACTAATACCTAAATTAGAACTTAGGTGTTAAGGACTTCTGACCATAGTTCAGTGGATATTTTTCTGTTTTCAGCCAGATCTAATTTTCTTGGAAAGGTGTGCACTTTCTGTCTCTCTCTCTCTCTCTCTCTCCCCCTCTCCCTCTCTCCCTCTCTCCCTCTCTCCCTTTCTTTCTCTCCCTTTCTTCCTCTCCCTCCCTCTCCATCTCCTACCCCCCCCCCATACATCACATATGCATACTTAAATAAAATGTTTACAAATTAGGAAGAGGTTATACTAATCTCATGTTATAATAACTACAGTTTTTGAGCATTTTGTATGTGCTGGGTAGGCACAGTGTCATGCTCTTTTTTTTTTTTTGATGGTGAGCTTCTAACCTATTCTGTTTTACCCACAATTTCATGGGGATCATTGCCAACTTTTTCTCTTCTAAGTTCAGCATATATGTCTCATAATCTAAAATGTACTTATCTCATAATCCAAATTTAAACTAAGTTATAAATGGAAAACCAATTCATAGTATTATCTTTTTATTCCTTTCCCTTCTATCTTTGGATTTCCTAACTTTTTGCTCCAACCATTTCATTGAATGAATGAATCTCTTGAAAAATTGAGAAGTTTTAATGCTCCTTTTTCGGTTGTTTTCTCTCTGTGGATCACCTCCCATCCAATCGCCTCAAACTCTATTTCACATATCTTACAAGTAAACATATGTGCTGATGTGCTTTCACCTAGAACTCATTTTCTTGTTTATCAAGGTCTATGATGGATTACTTCTTTAAGTCAGAGGAAAGGGTAGGATGGAAGACAAAATTAGTAGCTGTTTACCTTTATTGCCTATAAGATGTAAGGTTCATTCTCAGCAGTGGATTCATTACCATTATTTATGTGCATTGATTGCATAAGACTGTAGACTTGGCTTAGCTGGGCAAAATTTGACCTTAAAAGAGAAAAAAGGACATTGTAAGTATATTTAAATTGCTGAATTTAGTACGTAGCATTTGTGTTTGTATGGTTTTATATTTTTCACATACATTCTCTAATTTTATTGCTTCTCAAGTATATTCTACATGTTTGTGTTTTCTGTCTGTGGTCTACTTTATGACTAGGGTTAATTCACTTAATCTCTTCAAGTTCTATTTTTCTTGGAAAAAAATCCAAGTTTTTTTCTGCTTCACTTGAGCAACTATCACTAAATTATTGAAATATTCATTTGTTCTTGATACATTTCCATCCCTTGCATATTAAGAGATCTTTGCTAACTGGGAATCAGGTTTATCATGGTAGTTAATTTATGATGTGAATTGATATTTTGCTAATTAATGTAGATTTGTTGATTCTGTTTGGATTTAGAACCTAAATGCCTTAACATACTAAGAGAAATAATCCTGTTAGAGTAGTAGTAATTTTATTACTCAGAAACTCCAGAATTCCTCAAGAATCAAGTTGAATGTTAACTAAAGTTACTAATTTCTTGATCTTGCATATACTTGTATACATTTGCATATGTAGGGTTCTTGGCCATGATTGCTGTACTGGTCCATTATGATGAGAAGAAAGGTACAATGAGAAAATCAAGGCTTTTATGAATGATAGTTAAACAGAACTAGTGAAACATCATCAGGGAACAAAAAAGTGAATGTTAGTGAGCATTGCTCCTGACTTGATTGTTCTAGGTTGATGGATTTTTTGCTGTAGAAAACTAGACTCAGTTCTAAGAGGTGTCAGTATATTGAATGTTTATGGTTTTTATATATAAACTTCTCAAGTCTTTATTCCACATTCTGAAAATACAATGTGCAGGGCTAAATTAAGTACTGCTTCCTACTCATTCATTCATTCATTCACTTATAGAACATTTGTTGAACATCTGTGTGCCAGGCACTGTGTTCTATACATTCTGGTCAGTGTTAAGTAATTATATTAGTAACTTGAAGATTAGTCTTCATGGTCACCTTACTAAGGTGTAATCATAAGGCATTGTTAAGGAAGAGGAGCATTGCTTTAAGTAGAAATAAAACATTAACAAAAATGAGAATATCTCCTAAACATGATATACTTACTTTGGCCTGCCTTTCTGATTACTCATATCTTTAACATTTTGATGGCTATTCTTAAACAGCCGCCAATGCTGATTTGTATGTCTGCATTACAAATATTTTAGTCTTTTTGTCCTTCTGATTTTGGTGCCAGAATGGATAATGGTGGTTTGCTGATCTTTTTCTAGCCTTTAAGTACTATAGCTTTGAAGTAAAATAGTTAGAAGAAAGGTCTCTTTCTTAAGAAATTAGTAACTTTAGTTAATAGTCAACTTGATTCTTGAGGAATTCTGGAATTTCTGAGTGATAAAGTAACTACTACTTCCTCCCCCCCCCCCCCCCTTTACTAGTAGTTTCAGTTTGTATTTGCAGAGTTTGTAAGGCTAGAAATCTCTTTTTTTGTTATGGGGGAAAGGTGACTATTCTTAAATAATGAGCTACATTTACCCTTGGAAGTTTGCTTTGCTGTCTCCTGGTGGTTGACTATAAATTAGGGTGTCTTAGCAGTGGCACCAGAGACTTTTGGGCTGTGTAATTCTTTGTTGTGTGGGGCTGTCCTGTGCTTTGTAGGATTTAGCAGCATTCCTGGCCTCTGCCCACTGAATATAAGTAGCTCACCTCCCCACTGCCACAGTTGTGATAACCAGAAATGTCCACAGATCCTGTCACACGTCCAGTGTGAGGCAGAAATCACTGCTCTGAAATCTTAAGGTAGACGTAGTGACCACAGTTGTTTGAAAGCTAACCACAAGTAAGCTGCTGCAGTACTTGATGTGTGTCTGTGAATCCTTACAGCTTTTTTTTGTTGTTGTTCTGATGGTTATTGCTTCACTTGCCTAATTCTGAAAGTTGCTGTCATCCAGCCCAGAGAAGTTCCAGGACAAGCACTGTATGTATTCCTGGAACCCATAGCGGTTCCTAATGGAGTTTAATAAGCTTGCTCAATAAGCTGGATGTGAAACCTAGGACAGAACACTTTGTATTAGACCTAAGTCTTCCAAAGGACAGACAGGTCCTCTTGATTTGATTTATCTTGTAACTTGGACAAAAAACTGGATACACTCTAGGTAGTACATCACGATCATTTTAAGTTTTTGTTGTTTTTTGCTTTTAGATTAAGAATTAGGTTGTTTATAGGATTGCCAAGTTTGGCTGGTAAACAACTTCAGTTTTTGCATACAACATGGGACTGTGTTGATTTAGGAAAAGGCTGCTTACTTAAATGTTTGCACAGCTAGTAAGCGGTGGAATTGGGATATGAACTCAAGCTTTTCTGATTAACTCTAAAGCCAGGCTTTTAAAATCTCTGTACCAGTGCCTTTCAAAACTTAATGTGCATAGGAGTCACCTGGGGATTTTGTTAAACTGTAAGATCTGACTTGGTAGTTTTGGGGATAGGCCTGCAGTTCTGCATTTTAACAGAGTGCCAGGTGATGCCCGCCTTGTTGGTCTTTGAATCACACTTGAGTACCGAAGCTTTGTGCTATGTTCCTGGGTTACTAATTTTGCTCTGGCTAATCCTCCTGGTGATTAACCCACAAAATTGTTAATAGAAAGTGGCATAGAAGGAATTGGATTTTTCAGTCATGTTTTCTTCATTTTAAGCTGTGTGTATTCTCTACTGGATTTTAAGCTGTGTTTATTTGTTGCTAGATTTGAGGGGAGCTTTGTTCATCTGAACCTGCAGAATTCCAGTTCTGTATTTAAGTGAATAGTAGGCATGTGAGTAAAATGAATGATCCGAGCAAGGGTAGTTTGTTGGGGGCGTTAGTGTGGTGTGAACAACTACTGTACATAGTCCGTTGATTGTAAGGTAGATGTTATTTTACATTTTAACATTCTGAACTCAGGTGTGTCTTAAGATGGATGATGTTTCACCATTGCCACGCTTGGTTTTTGGCTTCTGCTACTTCTAGCCACCTTCCTACTCCCTGCAGAACGGAGTCTGGCAGCTACTGCACTGTGTATTTGGTTGTCTCCCCCTCCTCTTTCCCCTGATTCAGGCTTCAGTGCCTTTGTTCTGTCACTGCTGTATCTGAGCCTCGGATTCTGGGCTACAAGCTCAGGGAGTTTTATACTGGTCAGATGTGCTATAGGGCCAGATGGATTTCTGTGTTTGTTGCTTAGCTCTGGCATCTGTTCTATGTAGTAGCAAATCTATTACAGATCCTTCCTTGTCCTTGAGAGAAACTCATCTGGGGCTGAGGCAGTCTTAAAAAGCTCTTTAATAAAGTAAACATATAAACTATTTCATGAGCTTTCTTATTTAGCAGCATTTTTCTTTCTTGATGCTATGGAAATTAATGCATTTGCCTTGGGGCTTTGGTTTAATGAGATTTATAAATATATGAGTAGTAGAAAAAGACTAATTTGGAGTTAGACGGTAGGAGTTAGAATCTCACTCTGCCACTTGCTAACTGTCCATGTACAAAGTGAGGGTGGACCGGATGATCTCTGAGGTCCTTATCCCTCTCAACTAATTGGATTCTGAGTGTGCTAGAATACTTTAATTGAATTAATTGAAGTATGAGGACTTTGTTTTAAGCATATAGAAGTGATTAATTTTGACAAGGGTAGGGTAGTGGCAGGAACTCTCTAAGCTGGGTCTCTAGGGAGAGAATAATTTTGGTAGAAAAATAGGAGAAAGAATATTTTAAGCTGAAGAAATAATACTCATGAGGTTTTGGAAATATCTTTGAAATCATTTGTAAACCTTTAGACCCTGAATATAATTACATTCATCATGGTAGGTAGAAGTTACCCTCAGTACAAGTAAAACATTCTGTTGAGAATAAGGTGACCCATCCTGGTTTTCTAAAAAGATCACCTCTCAAGAAGCTTTGTTTCTGGTTTTTGAAAATAATATGATGGTTTCTCATTAGTTGGATTAATTAGATATAGATACCATAAAAATAAAATGAGCTATCAAAGACTGAGAATGGTCATCCTTGTTTATTTGCATATTAGGGGGACAAGGTGCATAACAAAGCTACTACTTACATTGTGGTAAACTATACTTATCTGACATAGGGCTTAAATACAATTTAAAAAATATAATGTAGTTCTGTTTGGGCACTAATCTTTGTTTCATGAAGAAAATACCGCTTTGCACATATGGGTCACTTTGGATAGAGATTGCTTGAATTGGGATTTGCTGTGTACACAGAAACTTAGTTTTATTGAATTTAGGTACACCTTGAAAGAAGAAGCTTTTATATATGTAGTCAGTGCTGCAGGTAGAAATTGCAAAGGTGAAGTAATAGGCAATCCTTTTATTTTTTTTAAATACCAAAAAAAGGCTTAAAATTGGTCAGAAATGACATAGACTCAAGAGATTTTTGAGTTTGGTTTTAAAGTTTAGGAGCAAAACGGGGGGAATTCCACATCAGGGAATCAGATCTCAGTTCGGCTCTGCCACCTTGTGTTCTCTTGGGAAAGTTATTTTTTATTTCCTTAGAATGTGTTTAATCATATGTGTAAAATAATCCTCAGCTTTAGCTTGTTTCACAGGGAAATTAGTTAGCAAATAAATAAGGCTTAAAATGTGAACTCCTCATTCACTACTTAATTATAAGGTATTTTTATCCATGAAAGTCATATGCTAGATTATACAAGCGATAGGTAACCAGGCAAAATTACTCAGTAAATTTAGCCATAGTTTCCTTTGACCTAAGGCAGTTTTGGTTTGCATTCTATAATGTGGCATTGACTGTTAGTGTTTTTCCTTCCTTTTTACAGGTAGTTCGTACTGAGAAGAACAGTTTGAATAATCGATTCTTGCCCTGGAATGAAATTGAGACAGAGGCCATCCTGTCTATTGATGATGATGCTCATCTCCGCCATGATGAAATCATGTTTGGGTTTCGGTGAGGAGCTGATTTTCAATCAAGAAACATTTTCATTTGCAGGTGAAAGATAGCCCAGTCAACCTGAATTAGGCAGCCAAATGAATTTCTTGGCTGATAGTAGCTGGCTGAGTAATCCTTAGAGGTAGGAATGGTCTTAAGGCAAGCCAGATCCAGAGTCATAGGTGAGATCGGAGAACTCCATTTCTCTTCATCGCTAGGTTCTGTTTTCCTCTGTGTTGCCTGTGCTCTCATATAGGCTCTTTCTCAGAGGCTGGGAAGATGGAATTCTGTGATTGGCTGGACAGGACTACCTGCATGTCCCTGGAGTAGATCATCTTCTAACTGAAAATCATACGGACTGAGAGTAGAAACAAAGGTAGTTCCCTAAAGGAACTGTGAGGCAGGCAGAAACATGTTGCTCTGTATTGGGGCAATGGAACAGTGCCAGGATCCTGGGACCTGAAGGATTTGAGCAACAATGGGGTTGGCTGCAAAGATCCCTGGAGGAAAAATAGGGAGAGGAAGAAGAGGTGGTTAAGATGAATGACAATTTGTTGAATCTGTACTGTGTGCCAAAGACGAGTTGAACGCTTTGGCATACCTCATTCATTTTCCTAAAACTTGCTGTAAGTTGTAGTCATCTCCATGTTACCCAGGAGTAAATTGAGACGCAAGAGAACAAAACCAGGAAGCTAGAAAATAAGTGGCAGAGCTGGAATTCTAACAGACTTGTCTGATTCCAGAACTTCCACTCAAACACCTGTTTAAAAAAATTTAGTGGTTCTTGTTTGGGCTTAAATATCCCACTTGAGGGAGCATAGGAAAGAGAATGGAGTAGGTCAGAGCTGTTCAAAGTGTGTCGTGGACTGGTGTACGGCCCGTGGACAGTTTATTGCCTTTTCACAAAGAGGTAAGTTCTAACATGGAGGGTAAGCATTTAAAAACTTTAAAGCAATTTGGCAGTTACCGTGACATCCAGGTGCTTGATCGTTTATCTTGCAATTCACTTTTGGTAACATTTATTGCGTATCATTTACTCATTTAAATATGCCATTCAATGTTTTTTAGTACATTTACAAAGTTATACACCCATCCCCACAGTCTAATTTAGAAATTTTCATTACCACCAAAAGAAATGCTGTCCACATTAACATTTCCTTCCAGTCCCTCTAAGGTCTAGACAATCTCTTGTGGACATTTCATATAAATGGTACCATAAAATATGTGCTCTTTAAAAAAAAATTGATTTTATAGAGAGAGGCAGAGACAGACAGAGACATTCACAGTGATGTGAGACAGAAACATTGATCACTTGCCTCCTGTACGCACCCTGACTGGGGATTGAACTTGCAACTTAGGTATGTGCCCTGACCTTGAATTAAACCCGCCACCTTTTGGTGTATGGGATGACACTCCAAATCAACTGAGCCCCACTGGGCAGGGCAAAGTATATGCCCCTTTGTAACTGATTTCTTTCACTTAACATAGTGTTTTCAAGGTCCATTCATCTTGTAGCATGTGTCAGTACTTCATTTTGTGTGGTAGTTGTTACTATTTTAATACATTTAAAGAATAATTCATCAAAGGGAAGGTATGCCAAAGCATGACCTATGATATAGCATATAGATTTAAAATATTCAGTGCAGCATAAGTTTGAATATAATGTTAAGGAACTTATGTATAACACTTTCAAATATAAATTGGTAGCACTACATATAAACAGTATTTTTGAATATCTGACTTTCAAATATGTATTGTGATCATGTTATCTAAAACTCTTGATGCATTGTCCTAGGAATTTATTTAAGTCTTTAAGTTAGATTTATCTTGTGTCAGTGCTTCCACATTGATTTTTTTCTTTATTATTTAATAGAAAATTAACACTTGGTCAGCCATCTCATGGTTGACAGCCTTTAATTAGGTATGTTACCTTTTAATATTGCATAGCAAGTGAGGTTTTGCTTTATTAAGAACCGTCTACATTACAGACTTAAATCAGCCACATCGGATAACTGAAATACTCAGTTTCCCATCCTTTCTTCTGATGATATTTCAGGAATAGCAAGAGCAATAGGCATTTGACGAGATTAGAATTTTTAGAATTGATATAATACTTGGTTATACCAATGTACTTACTAGCCATCTTTAAATCCTGGATATGTCAAATTATATTACAGAAATTTCTTATAGCTTTTTAAGTTAGTAATTTGGAGACAGTTTTAGGTGATAAATTAGGATTGAGGTAGGGACTTGGGTAGGAGGTGGCAGAAAGCCTAGGTGATACAAGTGTGGTTTCTTATCTGACCGGATTAGTTGCTTTTGAATTTAATAGGAGAGGAATTGTTTTGAAGTGAAATCAAATGTGTTTTAGGAATTGAATTTCCGTGTAAGTGCTGAGGGTGTTTCTCAAGCAGTTTAAATCTCTCTTTGAGGCTGAGGTGAAGTGGGACGTGATGGTTCGTTGTTAATAGGACCCCAAAGCAAGGCTGAAGGGTGGGTTCTGTGGAGCAAAAGTGCTTTCAGCTCTAGGACTTTAGCCTGGAAAATTGGGGGACTGATTCTGTTTGTTGTCTTACCTGTAAATTTGGGGATGATATAAAAGTTTATCCTGGAAACATTGAATTTTCAATTTATTTATTGCATTTATGAAATCTTTTATTTACATGGTCCTTTAGACCACTTTTTATGGTGTAGGTCTCTCCCTCAGTTCTGCTTAAGTCAGGAATTAAGGCTGTTGGACCTTACAGAGACTTGACTTGGGGTGGTGAACACACAGTACAGTGTACAGATGATGTGTTGTAGAATTGTGCACCTGAAACCTGTACAGTGTTTTTTTTTCTCACCCGAGGATATTTTTCCATTGATTTTAGAGGGAGTAGAAACGAGAGGGAAAAACAGAGAAACATCGATGTGAGAGAAACACATTGATTAGTTGCCTCCTGTACATTCCCTGACCAGTGCCCAAGCCTGCAAACGAGGTTCATGCCCTTGACCAGAATCAAACCCGGAACCCCTCAGTCCACAGGCCAGCACTATATCCACTGAGCCAAACTGGCTAGGGCTAACATGTACAGTTTTTTTAACCAGAGCCACCCAAATAAACTCAATAAAAAGGCAAAAAGAAAGACTGTTGGACCTTACTCTAGGCAGCAGTCTCCTGTGGTTAGACCAGTGGTCTCTAAGCTTCTTTTATAGTATACTCAGGAAAAGAAGAATTAAGTATGCAATATACATCAGTTATATACATACATGTCTAGGGTACTAATATAGCATGCTCATTAAAAATAAAACTTTTTAGATAAAAAGTAAATAGGAATAGAAATTTATATCTTCTTCTTGTTTCTTAGCTGAATGCTCTGCATCCCATATTCCAGCTTGTTCTTTCTGTTAGGGTGGGAGAGATGCTGGGAATTAGAGAAGCAATAATAATAAGCTGGTGCTTATTAAGGAAGCTACATGTGTCACTCATTATTTGTTTTTATCCTATTTGGTTTATGATTAATTTTGTTACTAAAAAAAAACAAACAACAAAAGAAAAAAGAAGTAACAACCTAAGAACCAGATCCTGCAAATACAGGCAGTAATCTTAACTGTTTCTGATAATCTTAGAGCTTTGCACTTAAGTGTGTACCTATACTTGTGCTTTTCGAGGGTGTGGAGAGAAGCACGGGACCGCATTGTGGGTTTCCCTGGCCGTTACCATGCGTGGGACATCCCTCATCAGTCCTGGCTCTACAACTCCAACTACTCCTGTGAGCTGTCCATGGTGCTGACAGGTGCTGCCTTCTTTCACAAGGTAAGACAAGATTTGGTAAGAATGGCATGAACTTGGTAAGAATTCAGCCTTTATGTTGCAATGTAATGCTGCCCTAAATTTATCTCTCTTAGTGCTTCTCATATGTCCCTTCTTTGCTAGAAATAAGTTCTTTCTGTTTTTAAAGACAGTGATCAAGATGCTTAGCGCAACTCTGGAATAAAAAGTCAGACGAGAAGACTGCTTATACAATTGCATGTAAGCCACTAAAATGAAGTTCATCTTTCTAGGCCTTATCTCATCATCTGTAATATTGAGAGCGTTGTGCTAAACTAACAGCCAGTCTCAACATTGCTATTCCAGATGTGGCGTGGCACAGAGGGCTGAGCCTGGCACTCTTCTGACTCGGGTTCACCACCACTCTCCCAAGCCCCACCACAGGCCTCTATCAATTGTGGCTCTGTATTCTGTTTGATTCCCTAGAGCTTGTGACCTTCATGCCTTACATCCCAATTTTCATTGATTATGCAACATGCAAACCCCTCCAGTTATTACTCCTCATCCGTATTGTTACTGCTAAACTGTTCTATTTTTTCTATTTGTTTGCTCCTGACTCGTCTTTTCTCAATTTCTCATCTGTTCTATAAAGAAGCCACTGGCCGCTTGTGACTGTTCAGCACTTGAAATGTGGCTGGTACTCAAACATTGAGATGTGCTGTAGTGTAAAATACACACTAGACTTTGAAAACTTAGCATGAAAGAAGGCAACCTATCTCAGTAATTTTTTATATTGACTGCATGCTAAAATGCAGTTATTTTGGATATATTGGATTAAGTAAAATATATTTTACTGTTTACTGTTTCTTTTTGCATTCAAAAATATGGCTACTGGAAAATTTAAAATTACATGTGTGACTCATTATATTTCCATTGGATAGTGCTGCTCTGTACCTTCCCTCTCAGTTCCTTCCTCTGGACTCTGAAGAATCCCTGTTCTCAGATAACCAACTCACCTACAACCCATGGAACACCTCCTCTGTCTCCTTGACCTGATGGAAACCTGACTTTTCTTTAAGGAGAAAAGTATTTCTTGTGCAAACAGAAAGATGAAGCTACTCATCTCCCAGATTTATACTTTGGATCAGGAAAGGTGTAGAGAACTTTTCACTGCTTATCAATGTCATATCTCGACAATTCTCAACTGACATATAAAATCTCATTGGAGTCTCATGGCACCTGTCTTGAGCCTCATAATCATTTCCTCACAGCCATCAGGATGTTGGTAACTGGCCTGTCATCCTAATCTCCATTCCATGCTGTCTGTCATTCTGGATGACTTCATTGCTCTTAAGAAGACCCACCCACCATTCTGTCTTCCCCATAAATGTTGAAGTATCTCAGGGTTCCAGCTTCATCTAGTGCCTTCTTACTTTGTGTTTTCCTTAGACATTCTCTCATACTTACAAGGTCTTGTGGCTTTCCTGAGCACCTATAAGATGATGATTTCTGTATCTATATTCCAGCTTCGGACCTTCCTTGAGATCTGTACTTGTATATTTAATTGTTTCCAGGTAATCCCATATGTTCCCTGTGGTCCTTCAAATAGAATTTTCTTCCAAGAAGCCCATGATCTCCCACTCCCTTCAGTTCCCTCAACTCTTTTGTTCCTCGTTTATTTCGTGTCTCAGATGGTGGTATCTTGCAAGTCATCTCAAATATCTTGAAAGTTATCTCACTGGGGACATTTGAACTGGCCTAGGAAGTCATTAAACTTGCAGCTCACTTTTCTTTTTAAAGTATAACTGTTATGCTCATCCCATTCTTGAGTCTTGCCCTTGTGCTTATTTTCTAAACTTGGATGGGTTTTGGTTGGGCTGGGATTGCAAGGAGGAGTAGAGAGCATCTGGCTGAAAAACTACCTAGGAGTCTTTTATTTTCACACTGGTCATCTGAGAGCCACTGATTTTAGCAGTGTCTGTTCATAAATAACTTGAGAATTTGTGTTCTGAAAAGTCTGCCTTCTCAATCCTCTGATGGCTCTGTAAAAGTTACAGTAGTCAGATCTCTTTACTTTCAATAATTTACTTACTAAAACTTAGGGTTTGGGTTTTTTTGTTTGTTTATTTTCTGTTTGAAAATATAGAGCAGAGTTTACAAACTAGCAGCCCCCAAGTCTTCTGTGGCTTATAGAATGTTACTTTACAAAAAGATTGGGATCTTAATGAAAATGAGAGGTCACACAGGGCCATGTTTCTGCCCGACACCAGCTGGCTGGAGCTGCTTATTTCCAGCTCTGTACCTGGGCATGTATGTGCTTATTTTCTCCATGACTCTATTTTTCTTACACCCATTTCTTTAAAATATTATGTATTTGCCTTACTTGTTTGATCCTGGAAAGCAATTAAATGGTCATTCCCTAATCTGGAACAGTTTTTTTTTCAGATACAGTTGACATTCAATATTATATTAGTTTCTGGTGTACAACGTACTGGTTAGAGATTTACATAACTTAAGTGATCATCCCCATAGTCTAGTACTCACCTGACACCATACAGTTAGTATATTATTGATGATGTTACCTATGCTGTACTTCATATCTCCAGGACCATTTGTAACTGCCAATTAGTACTTTTTAATACCTTCACCTTTTTCATCCAGCCCCCAGCACCCTTTCCATCCGACAGTCATCAGTTTGTTCTCTGTATCTATGAGCCAGTTTGTGTTTTGTTTATTTTGTTTTTTAGATTCCACTTATAAGTGAAATCCTATGGTGTTTGTCTTTCTTTGTCTGACTTATTTCACTTAACATAATACCCTCTATTGAAGCCATCAAGTTTTTTTTTTATTTTAAGTGCCTATCAATAGAAATTTTTAAACTGTACCTCACAAATATGTATATTTATTTATGAGTTATATTTATAAATATGTACTATCATACTTATAGAAATTTTTGTAAGGTTGAGATAAAGATGAAATAGTTTCAAAGTATTCTCATTTAATTCTTAAATTTTCATGAAAGCAATGTGATTGAATATGCCTTACTATTTTTGAAAATCTTGATTTGACACTATGTTATGGCAAGTCAGAGATCTATATCTAAATTAAGCATATTTTTGATACTTGGTTTTAATCACTGTCCCTGGAAGAGATACCTTATTGCTGGGTTTATTAAGTCATGATACTCATTGACCAATTTGGTGGCTTGTTGCTGAAATTGACTAGAAATGAAGTTGGGACCTACTCTTAAATATAATAATGTAACAACTCATTGGTTTGCTAAAAAACTGAATGGCATCATGGAAGATGGAAATTCAACTTTTTGTTCAGGAGATTTTTAAACAGGTTGTTTTTTGTGTGTTTTTAAAAAATGTATGCATATGAAAATTTTTGTATATTTTCATAAGTTATTTTTGGTATTAAAATTAGATAATTGTGAAAATACTGCTAAGCAAGTGTTTTTGTAATGATCTCTCTATTTTTTTAAAGGCAGTTCTTGTTATAATTTCACCTTTCTCTTGATATGGATTGTATTTAATATACATTTTCTTATCAGCATAAAATGGCAGCCACTGGCCATTTAAAGGGTCAACATATCTTAATCACCTGCCTTTTTCTAAAAGAAAAATGTATAATTCATCTTTTAAAAAAATATATTTTTATTGATTTCAGAGGGAGAGAGAAAGATAGAAACATCAATGATGAGAGAGAACCATTGATCAGCTGCCTCCTGCACGCCCCCTACTGGGGCTCCAGCCCACAACCTGGCATGTGCCCTTGATCAGAATCGAACCCGGCCCTGCAGTCCTCAGGCCGATGCTCTACCCACCAAGCCAAACCAGTTAGGGCTCATCTTCATCTTTTAAGTTCACCATCTCTTTTAAAAAAATATTTTTATTGATTTCAGAGAGGAAAGGAGAGGGAAAGAGAGATAGAAACACCAATGATTAGAGAGAATCATTGATTGGCTGTCTCCTGCACACCCTGAACTGGGGATGGAGCCTGAAACCTGGGCATGTGCCCTTGCCTGGAATCGAAACCGGGACCCTTCAGTCCACAGGCCGACGCTCTGTCCACTAAGCTAAGTTCACCATCTCTTAAGTACTTTGCCGCCAAACCAGCAAACCACTGTATGCTACAAAAATTGTGTGATCAGTTTTTCATTACATAGATACCATATTTAAGGTAATAAAATACATAAATCAGTTTTATTGAGCACCTTACCTATTTATTCATTATCACCATATTGCAACACATCACAGTTAACATGTACCCTATTTTATAGCATTTGCCCATTTCTGTAGTGTAAATATTCTTACCATGGCTGATTTCAGGTTACCGACATAATCACTAAATATGGAGTTGGGAAGAAATGTGCATTTGCACATCATTGTATAGTATTTTCACCATATAAATATGATAGACATAGATGCCTCAAGATAACAGTGAAATTTAGTTAATGATGATAAAATATAACAAATTAATTAAGTGGTGAGCTTTAGGTTTTTATCTTTTTATTATAGTTATTTAAGTTTATACAATGATATTTTTAATAATAGCTATCTTTTTATAACAAGTTCACAGAATTTCTAATAGTTACACAACATTTCTGAAAACTTAGCAGTCAGCATTCATGAGCAGGTATGAGCCAACTTCGGCACACCATTCTGTGGGCCTTGCAGGACATTTTAGGACTTAAACTTTTGGTCTGAGTGAGATGGGAAGCCATTGAGAGGTTTAGAGCAGGGATTTTCAATCTTTTTGTTGATCTGACAAAAAATAAATATAATTTTGATTAATTTACACTGATGGCTATTGTTGTGTTGGTTGTTGTCAATTTTTTATTCAACAGTCTAAGGGAAAAGAGGTAAGTGTCCCTGACTAAATAGGTATTTCATGTTTTAAAATGCTTGTGGCACATCAGTTGAAAATCTCTGGTTTAGTGTGACATGTTAAGTTGGACTTATGTTTAACATGATCTCTCTGATGTGCTGAGAATGGACTATAGGGAAGAAAGTATGGCAACAGAGAGATTATTTAGTTGTTTTTTTAAAAAAATAAATACATACATATATATATATATACTAGGGGCCCGGTGCACAAAAATTTGTGCACTGGGGTGGTGGGGAAGGGGGGTCCCTCAGCCCGGCCTGTGCCCTCTCACAGTTTGGGACCCCTCTGGGGATGGCCACCTGCTGGTGTGCCTGGCCAGCCTGGGTGAGGGGCCAATGTCTGTTTGCAGGCTGGTCAAGCACACCAGTGGAGATCCTCACCCCAGAGGGTGTGGCAAGCCTGGATGAGGGGCCAAGGGCAGTTTTCAGGCTGGCCACAGCTCCCACTGACCCTCTGGGCCATTGCCTGGGAAGCAATGGAGTGGCGCTGGCCACCCCATAGGCTTCCCAGGAGGGGGCATGGGGTCCCCCCACCCCCCAGGCTTCTCCGCCAGGGAGGCCAT
>PVJC01013567.1:0-37791 GCA_004026665.1 Murina feae | reverse complement strand
TTTCTTTCTTTCTTTCTTTCTTTCTTTCTTTCTTGTGTAGCTCTCTCCAGCTAACTGTGAGTCCCTGAGGACAAACTGTACAAGGCCTGCCTGTCAGTGCTCAAGGACATTTTCCCAATGAATGGATGGGAGATGAGGAAGCGGATGAGCAAAGTAGCCAGTACCCCCAGCTCCGGCACACTTCTACGCCATCCTTGGCTGTGCTGGGGCCTCTGCCAGGCCACCCCTTGAACAGCAGCAT
Source organism: Murina feae (assembly GCA_004026665.1). Taxonomy (NCBI): domain Eukaryota; kingdom Metazoa; phylum Chordata; class Mammalia; order Chiroptera; family Vespertilionidae; genus Murina; species Murina feae. The sequence continues at coordinate 37,550 of PVJC01013567.1, read as the reverse complement.
GGGAATATCCTAAAGAGCTCAGATGGCCAGCACAGGTCTGACAGCCCCACCCCACCCCAACATGACCCTGTAGGCTGCCCTGTGCTGTGGTCATGGGAAGATCTCAAAGCCTCTCTCCACCCCCAGGTCCTAGTGGTGGGGCCGCTCTGGCAGGGGGAGGTCCCTTGCTCGGGCCCCAAGACCCAGCTTGCAACAGGCATATCACCCAGCCCCAGGCTGGAAGGCCATCTTTTCCCATCCACTCATGACCTATAGGCATGTTCTGGGGGACATGGAATTTACCCTAATATTTTAGTAAGTCAGTTAAGTAGCTAACCGTCAACTCTCAGAGGGGTCTGGTGGATGGGTAGTGTGTGCCCATTTCCATGGTGTAAACTCAGCTGCCTTAACGATTGCCTTCAGGTCACTAACCTTGGAGGTGGGAGCAGATACACAGTGGATGCCTTCCAGCCCAAGCTGGCCCCCAGCACCCGTGCACCTCACATGCTGTTGTGGGTGGTACATGACAACCCAGTTCTGGCCTGGATCCAGCACCTGGCCCCATCGTGGTGAGCTGCTGGTGACATTGGCATGACAGGTGGCAGCTGAGACATTCAAGTCATGCCCTCTACCCTGGGGCCTCTGCAGCTGCTCCCATGTTAGATCTTCAGCTGCACAGCCTGCACGTTCTCTGGGCTCTGCCCTGGCCCCTCACTTGTGCTTCATGGATGCCACAGGCTCCAACCCACGGAGCACATCCTGCTCAGGAGAAGTCCGGGACCTGGGCTGGGCTGGAACCTGCCTGTTTACTCTGCCCAAGCTTATTGTCTGGACAAGTCCAAAGGACCCCTTGTGGGCACCCTCCCTCCTCCAGCTTTGAAGGCTTGTTGGGACTGCAGAGCAGGTGCCAGTGGGACCTGAAGAGGACCAGGGAACTGAAAGATCTTGGATGTGTGCCCCCACACAGGTGTCCCCACAATCAGGATGCCCACCTGCAGGGTGTGCTGGTAGTGGGACCTAGTGGGGGATGTAGGGTAAGGGAGGCAGGAAGTAGACCCCATCCATGAAGGGTGAGACAACACGTGTTGCACCATTGGTTGTAGTGGTGTGAGCCTGCAGGACAGGCCCACATGCAGATACAGAAAGCAGGCTGGGGCCTGGGACAGCCATGGCCGCTGCTTTACTGTTTGGGTCACTCTGGGTCATGAAGACCTTCTGGAATCAGTGGGGAGGCTACACAGCCCTGTGGATATAGGTAAAGGCCTGGAACTTTACACATATGTGAGTGAATGGCGTGGTATGTAAAGCTTATCTCAATAAAGCCAGTACCACCAGGAGTTCCAGATGCTTCCCTGCCCAGTCTGGACCCCACCATGCCCCGGAGAGCCTGGGCCCCTCCCGGGGCTGCAGTCCAGACCCCCTCGAGCGCTTGCCACCAGCAGTCAGGCTGCAGCTTTTCAGTTGGGCCAGCTGGGAAACACGCGTGCTTGCAAAGAACAGTGAGTGAGTTCATCCTGACATTCACTATTGAAGCTGAATGGGGCCCCATGCTTAATGAAGTTTTCTACGTGTGTCTCTTGCCTTTCACCCTAACCGTCTCCTAGGTTCCTAATTGCTGAACTATTCTTCATTCCACAACGGAAACAAATGCATACATGACCGTTTAAACACTAGTATGTCACTTTCAACAATTGAGTGCTCTAAGATTTCTGTTGTCCTTAGAACAGTAAAACTTAAAATCACAGATTAATGAAGCTGTGGCCTTTCAGTCAGAATATTCACATATCAGTCGTATCTGGAAACTGAACAAGGAACCTTAATATAGCCACCTCCTGCGTTTTGAGATCAATGCATCATAGGACTTTAAAACAGTTGAGTCATGCCATCTCAGATGGCTGGATCCTGAATCTGGCAGTTCCTGAGTCATTGCCACTGCTGAGTCACGGCCTCCCAATCCCAGAAGTCTTCTCCATGGAGAGAACCCGTTAGCTCTGGCCTGTTCAGGGGAGGCCACGGAGGCGGGGTGGCCCCACCTGGAGGGGCACCCTGAGGGACACCTTTTGATGAAAGCCATTGAAGCTCCTCTGTAGCTGCCAGGGCCCTGGATGTGGTGCCCATTTTGAATACACAAGTGGGGGCTTTCTCAGGCGCAGGGAAGAATGGGGGAGGGCATGCGATCTGGGAACAACTGTCCTGCCTGTGGGACAAGGATCTCTCCCAGCAGGGGCTTCTGTCCCCTGCTGGCCTACCTCCCCTCATGCCTGCTCACCTAGCCACAGGCGGGTTTTCCCCTGGAGGGAAGCTGTGACCAGTCCTGCAGACCTCCCAGACCTTTCCCGGCTCGCCAACACCATCTACACTGACAGCACTTAATAGGAGTCCAGCAGAGGGACCGATGCACCCCCACCCCCAGCAGGGGTGTCAGAGCCATGACCAGGAAGCAAGCGTTCTGCAGGCCAGGTCAGCCCTGAGAGAGGTGTCCAGAGGTGTGGGTGGGCCAGCTGTCGAGCCTCTGAGGAATGTGGGTGTTCACCAGGCATGGCCAGGGAAAGACTGGACCCTCAGGGGTCCACATGCCCTCAGGCTAGAGGTCATCAGGAGGTCAGGCAGGGCTGGCCTGGGTTATGAAGGGTCAACAGTGGAGTGTATCCCAAGGGTGATAAAAGTGCAGGACTGACCACAGAGGAATTTTGGGAGGACCTGTCTGGCTGCAGCATGAAGAGGGCCTGGGCAGGGGCCAGCCTGGAGCTGAGTGGTGAGCTGGCAGAGATGACCAGGCCTTCATATGGCAGAAGCTGGGACTGGACAGGAGGGTCACCTGAAAGCCAGGAGGGGAGGAGAGCCCCAGGGAGACCCTGGAGGGGTGTCAGAGGCATATGTGGATGGAAGGGACGATGTGGGAGCCCTTGGCATCAGGCTGCCTGAAGCCATTGGGGAGGGGTGGGACTGCCCAGGAGAGGATCCCCAAGGGACCAAATGTATCTTAAGGGCCAGATCTGACTGCCTGGTGGCCATGGGCAGTGGGTCCCACAGCGGCCTTGGTATGGCTGAACGGGGTGTTTAGAAACCAGTGTCATGCAGTCCTCACGGAGCACCAAGCTCCTTCTTCCTGGGGGTGTCCATCAGAGCTCCCAGACCCCAAGTGGATCCCTTCAAGGGGTGGGAGCTTGGAGATGAGAGCTCTCATTTTATAGGTGGAGGAGTGGGGTGGGGTATACGCCCTGGAGCTGCCCAGTTCTGTGGGGTCTGCCCCAACATCAGGGTCCAGGAGACCCCCCACATTCTCCTCACTCAGTCTGATGTTGGTGAGTGAGTTGCTATAGGGCTTTGGGGAAGCAGGGATGCTGATGGGTGGCTGGCTATGGGGTGAGGTGGCAGGAACTAGACACCAGGTGAACTGGGGCCCGGGCGGCTGGCTTTCCAGGTGGTGGAGGCCACACCTACACCTGCCTCTGTCTTGCCCAGAAGTCTGGGCAGCCCCTTTCATCAGCCTCCATGTGGAACTTTTCCAGCTGCAAACTCGGCCACACCCTCCCCTGCTGGGCCTCAGGACCAGTGCTGAGCTCCTGACCGGTCCAAGCCTTTCCCGTGGCCACCTCTCCCTGCTCCAGGCCCCACAGTGTGGCTCACACACCCAGATGCTGACCTCAGATTCCAGGGCCTAGAGCATTGGACTGAGGTGGAGCCAAGATTCCGGGTGAGGGCGTGGCCATTGGCCTCCCTCTGCTCCAGGCATTGGGATGGGTCTTCTCACTGCCTGGTTCCCCCGCACGGCCCTGGGGAGCATGCTCACGAGGCAGACAGCTCGGTGTCACACGTGACCATAAATTCTCAGTCTGCTGAGCTCCTCTGCGCTAGATTTGTCTTCACAGTAAGCACCTGCAGAGGCTGGCCCTGCCTGGATGCAGGACAGAGTGAGGCCAGGCGGGCTGCGACCCCAGAGATGGTTTGGGCAAGTTCACAGAAATGAGAGGCTTGGAGGGGAGAAGTTTGGATCTCGTCTTGAAGCAACAGAGGCCATGTGGGGGGTGAGGGGGGTTTCCTGAACGGAATCCAATGAGATCGAGTTTGGATTACAGAGCTGTGGTCAGAGACAGCTCACAGAGCCTCCAGCCCTGGACATCAGCACGGACATGACCAGCCATGTCATGACCAGGCAGTCTGGTGTCCTCAGACCTGCCTTCTCTGTCCCCAGAATTGAGGACCCTCGCCCCTCCCCACCCCAGACCCTGTGCAGCGGGCAGGTAGGGTCCTCCTCTCCGAGCTCCAGGGGTGCACCCACACCCCACCTGAATGGGAGTGGCTGGCGAGGCCAACTAGCCTTAGTGCACCATCTGCTTAGCCCCATGGCCCAGGGAGGGTGCCTGGAGAGTGGCCATCCCCTTCCAGTGGCCAGGGGGGCTCCCTGAACATGCAGGCCTCTAGGACAGCCATCCCACCGCAGGACCCCCAGGCCCCCCCGCCCATCTTGCTCGCAGCAGCCAGACCAGCTCAGCAGTCCCTCCGCCCACAGCCCGTCCTTTGTTGCCACTTCTTCAAAGCGAGCACAGGAAATGCCGGCCTGGCCCGAGTCCCTCGCTCACCCTCTTACATCTTGAACCACTTGGAGGAGTCCAGCCCAGTTGCCCACAGTCACTCCTGGAGCCCCAGCTCCGAGGACCATCTAAAAATAGGGGCTGACCGGCTCGGTCTGTCCGATGCTTAGGAAGGAGGCTGGGGAGCTGCACCCTCAGGAGCAGGGTAAAAGGCCTCGTCAGGGTGAAAGGCTGGAAGCAAGCACCCCAAAATGCCAACCCTGCCGTCACGCTGCTTGTTCTTCTCTTTCCCAGATGTTTTGTAGCCGTATTTGAGTCACTTTTACAACAGACGGAAGCATAGAATCGTGAACTGGAAGCTGCACACCAGGAGGCAGCGGGTGCGGGGAGGCTGGGGACTGGGCTGAGAGGCCTTTCCCAAAGCCACGGTCAAGTGTGGGCACAGGGGTCAGAGAGCTGGGCTCGGTGTCAGGCCCTGCAGTGAGGTCAGCCCATCATGTACCAGCTGAGTCATCGGGCAGTTGCTCGGCCCCTCTGAACCTCATCTGTGGGATGCAGTGAGTGATGCTGGTGCCTTTCGGGATCTTGTGGGGACTGAAGGAGCCACTGGGTGCAAAGTCCGTCCGTCCCCAGCCACCACCTGGGCCCCCCACCCTGGGCTCCAGGAAGCCACCTTCCTGGAGTTCTGTCTGTTCACTATGTCCAGTGCTAAGGGGTGGGGCACTTTGCGACGATAAAGCAACAGTGGCAGACCCTGCTCTCTGCCCCCAACATCTACTCTCCCTCCACCCTCAGTATGGAACTCTGATTTTATGGAGCAAAGGCATTTCCCAGCTTCCCCATAGTGCAAAGAAGCCAAGAGGAAGGCAGAATGATCCTATCGGACTTCCAGGAGTGCTCCCAAGGGAGGGCCGACTCAGCTCAGAGGGTCCCCTGGGTCTGTTCCCTTCCTCCCACCTGGAAAGCAGATGTGAAGGAGGGAGCCCCAGCAATCATGTTTGACCGTGAGGCAGCCATGAGCAGGGAAGCTCTGTGCTGAGGATTGCAGAGCAGTTAGACGGGGGAGCCTGGGCCCTGATGAGGTCATAAAGCCACCACATGGCCCCCAAACGGCTTGAGAGAAGCAGCCTCGAGTGTTTTGAGTGGTTGCCATCTGAGCTCCATTACAGCAGGCACGTGCAGCTTCTAATGGGTTTGTTGGCTGGGAGGCCCCACTGCCCCGAGGCCCAGCATCGGGCCCTGCACTCACTTCTCATATGTGCATGTCATCCTATTGCCACAGCGCCCCAGAAAGTGGCTATTACCAACCTCTTTCCGATGAGGAAAGCGAAGTTCAAAAAGGGTTGGCAACTTGCCCGAGAGCCACAGCCAGGCAGGGGGAGTGGCCAGGACTGAGTCCGGGTCTGTGGACTGCAGACCCCACTCTTGGCCAAGTGCCTCCTGGGCATATGGAGAGGGGGGCTCTGTCCAGCACACACTCACTGGGCACAAATAAGCTTTGTGGACCTTGGGCTATGACCCGCTGACCGCCCCCCATTCCCTGTCTCAGGGATGTTCCCTTTCTGGGAACAGCCTCAGTACCCAGAAACCCCATCTGGAAGATGAGGGGTGACCTGCCAGCTGGAACAGTGATGTTGGGGCCCACCAGCTGCTCCAGGGCAGGGGTCAGCCTCTCTTCCAGCTTTACTCAGACCTGGGATTCTTGCCAAGGCCCTGACACCATCGCCTTTTGCCTCTGGAGCCCTACACAGCTTAAGTGGCCCCACAACTGCCCCTTCCCTAGTGGAAGCTGGCTAGGCTGAGCCATCCCTGGGATAGCTGGCTTCTCAGACCAGGAGAAAAGAGATGGAGTGAAGGGAGGGCGCTAGACTAGCAGTCAGAGACACCCTCCCCACCCACTTTCCACAATGACTTCCCTTCTCTAGCCTCAGCTTCTCCATCTGAGAATTGAGGGCAGTGGGTAGAAGGGCCTGAGATCAAAGGAGTGTCTGAATTGGGAGAAGGGGAGCCTGAGGCCAGTTGACGGGCAGGTTACCCAGCCCTGGTCCCCACAGCTGCTGCGCCCACACCCCTGCCTTCAGCGGCCCACAGCCTGGAATGTGGGACTATTGTGCCTGCCCAGACAGGGCCCGGCCCAGCCAGGATGAGGGACGCAGGCATCAAAGGAGCCAGGCTGCCGGCAAAGGGGACAGGCTGGGGCACGAAGGCCACGCTGCTCCCAAAGTGCTCACCTGCCGCAGCTGAAGAGCTGGGCCCCTGGGAGGAGGGCGTGCCTGCCACCGAGAGGGAGCACAGTGCACCCCAGTCAGGGCCCAGGTATGGTCCTGGCTCCAAGCCCCCAGAGGCCAGGGCTGGGAAACTGAACACGACTTTCACCCATTAATCCCACCCCTGGGGTGTCCCCAGTAGATGGTAAAGCATGTCTCCCCCCTAGCCCACCCCCACCCCCTGCCAAATAGGCAAGAAAGTCCTGTGGCTGGTGTGGCTCAGAGGTTGAGTGTTGACCCACGAACCAAGAGGTCACTGGTTTGATTCCTGGTCGGGGCACATGCCCTGGTTTGTGGCTTGGTCACCAAGAGGGTGCGTGCAGGAGACAGCTGACAGATGATGTTTCTCTTTGGTGTCTCTCTCTCTCTCTCTTTCTCTCTCTCTCTCCCTCCCTCCCTCCCTCTCTCTCTCTCTCTCTCTCAAAAGAATAAATAAATCAGTGAAAACCTATTTAAAAAAATGTCCTCAGCATCCCTACTGGTGACAATCCCTGAGGCACACAGAATAATGCCCCTGAGACATCCACATCCTCAGCCCCACAACCTGTGATGGGGTCCCATCAAATGAGAAAGGCACTTTGCAGCTGGATTGAGTGGAAGGCCCTGAGATGGGAGAAACTTTGGGGCCACCCAGGGGCCCATAGTCATCGCACAGGGCCTCATCCGCGGGAGGCGGAGGGCCAGAGCAGGAGACTGGAGGACGGAAGTAGCAGGGGTGAAGGGGCCACAGGCACGTGCAGATGCCTCCAAAGGCTGGGAAAGGCCGGGAGTGGGTTCCTGAGAATTCGGTGTCTCACACTCTCGAGAAGAGGGGCTCACTGCAGAGCAGGTACTGGCACAATTCATGGCGTTGAGGGAATTCCATGTTCATTCTTACTGAAAGTTCGGAAAGGTAATGAAGGAGAAGTAGATGAAAACCTTCCTCACCTGATCAGACACCTACCTCGGCCCCACGGCGGCATCATGCTTGATGGGGACACCGACACCTTTGTCCCGAAGACCAGCGAGACCACCATCAGCACTCTCTCCCTGCAGCCAAGGCGCTGGAGAGGTGAGAAAAGGAAAGAAACCACAAGGTCAACATGGAAAATAGGTCTGTAAAATTAGTTCTATTCTCAGGTAATATGATCGCACACCTGGAAAAACATGTAAGAAAACCAAGGAAGCATTGTTATAAAGCAAAGGAGAATTTTGTGTGATGATCAAGCTCAGAAATAATATACAGAAATCATAAATATGAGTAATAAGAAATTGTGAAGGTAACATGGAAGAGAAGGTCTCATTAAAATGGCGACAAAACTGATAAAATCCTGAGGAAGAAACTTAAGGAGACACCTAAAAATTCCACATGAAGGAAATTTTAAAAATACATGAAACACAGCTCTATAAGTATATATACTTAATGTAATTTATTGGGGTGACATTGGTTGATACAATCATAGAGGTCCCAGATGTACAATTCTGAGACATCACACCATCCAAAGCACAGCTGTATTTTGAACAAATCCAAAGATCGACTACACCTTCGTATAGATAGACTCACAGCATACGACATTGGCTGCCTGTAGACACATCTAAAACAAATGTAATTCCAATAAAATCTCTAGTAAAAAATGTTAAAATTAAAAGTTCAAATTAAAGCATGGAGCATCGTCATGTGTGTCAAATGGATGGATGAGTGGACAAGGCAGTCCAGATGACAACCAGACACCTGGGAGCTGCCAGGGACTGTTGCTAGGACAACCAGAGCTAGCTGGGGATCTCACCTGTGACACCAAAAGGTCAAAGATAGGCATACGAACAATGAAACGGAGCGAGTCCACAGAAGCCATGGGAGAGGGTGTGAATCCACACCCTAGAGTGAGGAAGCCATTCCACACCTGACAAAACCTAGAGGCCATAACATGTTAGATACAAATCGACTGCCTGGGGGACTTCGCTTCTCCCATCCTGACAAGGACAAGCCTTCAGAACCATCATTTTGGATCCAGCAGGGAGCTGAGGTGGGAAGGCATCTGGTGAGCTGAAATCTGATGGTGACAGCCCCTCGGGGAACGACAAGAAGTACTGTTTCCCCTCTGGCGGAGCGAAGCAGATAAGCAAAAAACGGCTGACATTTTAGCGCGTACATAGGGCCCGGTGGGGCTGCTGTGGCAGTTTGGAAGGGAACATGGACTCGGGGGCCATACTCGAGCCAGGCCCTGCCGAGGACTGGGGCTGTGCAGGGGGCTTGAAAGAGCTGCGCTGTGGCATGGGGCCCCTAGCCAGCCAGGCTTGAGGGAGCAGGAAAACCCTACCTGGGCCCCTGGTTTTGCTGATACCAGGCAGGCGTCCTCTGTGGCAGGGGCATGGGGACCCTCCTGCATTCAGAAGGACAATGAGGCTGGTTGTAGCCTTCGGGAGGAAGGGGCGCATAAACCCTGCACTGGGCACTGTGGGGCGGGGGCAGGAGTGCAGAGTCCCGGCACGCTCGTGTGTCTGTAGTTTAGTTAAGGCTCAAATGAAGATCATCGTTGGTCTGGACAAACACACTGCAGTTATGTAACACGTCAGTACCGGGGGCAGCCAGTGAGGGGTTATGTAACCCACTGCCAGGCCTCTGGCCCCTTGCCCACGCTGCCTCCCGGCTGGAGCTTCTCAGACCAGGGCCTGCCCTCCCCCCCTGCCCCCCCACATCTGGCCATGCCCCCTGGGTTCCTGCAGGGTGTGCTTGACTCTGCCCACCCACACCGGCTTTCATCCCTGCCAGCACAGAGAGGTGGTCCTTCCAGGGGACATGGGTGTGGACAAAGGGCCTGCTGGCCCTGCCCCAGGAGCCTGTGGTCTCTTCAGTGCCAGCTCAGGTCCTCAGGTCCCGGACCGGCCAGGAGGGGTGGGGATCTGGGTGCTGAGACCCCTATCAGGGATTACTGGGCTCCGAGGAGCCATGCCAGAGCTATGATGTCCCAGACCCTCCATGTAGTCTGAAAATCCTCACCCTAAACTCTCAGCACCCCAGGAGGCACCCCTGCCCCCCCACTCTCGTTGGCACCATCCTCTGAATGCTTATCAAGGTGGAGGGTGGGCATCGGCTTTTCTTGGGCTCCTCCAGGCCCCACCCCCACCCTGTGAGGCCCAGCCACTGTCTCATAACATCCTGGCTGGTGGGGGCACTGCTCTTTCCTTCTGGATCTCAGGCTGCACTGATGTGGATGTGGAGGGGAGGAGGGGCAGATGGGGAGACAGGCTGACCACAGGTGAGGGGTCTGTCCCAGCTGACCCACCCCTGAGCAGGGATCCAGCCAGCGCAGGGTTGAGGTTGAGAGTCCTCAGAGACTGCTCCCCAAGCCCGAAGGCCCCTGCTGGCTGTCTCCCAGGCCTTGGGTCTGACTGAGAGGCATCTGGAGGAGGAGCGGCCAGGCCAGGCTGGGAAGGCTTCTCGCAGCTGCTCTGAGGGTGGGAAGGAAAGCCGGACTGGACAGACATCCCTTGGGTACAGAGCAGCTGATAGTGGCTCTCCATCTTGGTGGGAGGGACAGAAGCATCACAAGGAGCCAGACCACTCTGGGTGGGGTCGGGCACCAAGTCGCAAATCAACCCTGTGGCCTTGGGAGGAGGAGGGGCACCCAGAGCTTGGTTCCCAAGAGCCATGGGCAGGATGGTGGCTAGAAGGTTTCGGGTCAAGTTAGGACACAAGGCTCTGGCTCTGCCCTCTCCTGACCAGCCATGATGCCAGGCAGTGGCCTCATGCGGATGGTGAGTATAGGTCTCTGCAGCCTCTTCTTGCCTCCGCCTCCAGGATGTCTGCCAGGGGCAGGCTTCCAGGCTCAGAGCCTCTGGAGGTTGTGGGCCTTTGGATCCAGTACAGGGTGAGACCTGGATGGGTCCAGTGCACCAGAGACAGGTTCTCAAGACATGTCCTGGGATGGCGGGGACCCCCTTCCCCTCTCTGCCCTGATCATCAGGGTGAGTACTCCCTGTGTGACAGATGAGGCTCCATGAGGAGGGAAGGCGAGGGTCCATTCCTGGACACCCAGGGGCAATGATCAGTTATGAATTCAGTTGGTTAAAACATAGCCCTGGTGATTTGATAGGACACCAATGTGGGAGTTGCTGTGAAGGTGTTTTGTGGATGAGGTCAGCACCTACAGTCAGCTGGCTCAGTAGAGAGGGTGACCCTCCAGGACAGGGGTGAACTTCATCCAGTCAGGAGAAGGCCTTAAGAGAAAAACTGAGGTTTCCTGGGGAAAGAGGAGTTCTGCCATGGACTGCAGCATTGCTCGTGCCCGAGGCTTTCCAGCCGGCTGACCTGCTGTATGGGTCAGTGGATTTTGGACTTGTCCCACCAGCCCCCAAATCTCTGTAAGTGTATAACGTCTCCATTGGCCCCATCTCTCTGGTCAAATCCTAACTGATACAGTGGGGCAGAAGGGCGGGACGTGGGCCCCCTTTCCGAAACAGTCCAAGAGACTTGGGCTTGTCCCTTTTATAGACTGAGGTAGGGGTCTGTAAGTTATTCTTTTAATTAGGCATTTTCTACTGAAAATAAAGTTTTCACACCACCGATGGACTCAAACCTCATCAAGGCCCAGAGGAGGAGAAAGAGGCAAGAGAGGAGCAAGGCCAGTGACTCCCAGCTCCATCCTCTCCACCATGTAGGGATGGAGCTGGCCTACACTGCAGGCAGCGGGGAGTGGGGCTGGGCAGGGAGCCCCTGCAGCCACACCAGGCAGCCCAGCTGCTCCCCCTGCATCGATCCCTGGCAGGCAGCCCTAGCTCAGTTATCAATCATCCAGGTGGATAGAGAAGATTCTGGAACGACCTACTTCCACTGCTTTCTTTTTCAAGAAAGGGGCTGGCATCAGGGAGCTGGTGACCCAGTCTTCCTCCATCTTCCTCCTACCTGCAGGGACCTGGGGTGGGGCTCCATTTTCCTGGGGTTGTGTACCCACTATTGTCCCCAGTTGCTTTGGGACCAGGTAGGAGAGCTGCAGTGGTCCCAGGGGTGCAGGGCCTGCTCCTGCCTGCCCCTGCCCACTGGCCTCAGGGAGGTGAGTCCACAGCCAGTCCTGGACCACAGCCAAGTGCATGCCAGGCCAGATCTGCCGGCCATCTTGGGTCCCCAGCACTCATCCCCCGAGGGGTCTCTGCTTCCCGCACCTTCATCCAGGGAATCCAGAAAAGGACAGGCCTCAGAACAGAAAAAGAAACACAGGCGTACTGTGAGACCTGTGGTCAAGGGCAGAGGGAAAGTGCATTGCTCTCCTCCAGGCCCCCTTCGTTCTCCCTCCCAACCCCCCCTTCCCCCTGCCGTGCACCCCAAGGGCAGGCTGTGTAGCAAAGGATGTTGCCCAGTCTCTGCCCAGAGGCTTCTGGAATTTGAACTCTCAGCCCTTGGAAGGTCTGCCTGGTAGAGGGGCCTCCAACCACGCCAAATAATGACCACGTGCTTTAGGATGGGGTCTCTGGGTCGCATGGGTCAGTTCACCTCAGGAGGGGCTGCAGACTGAGAGCAGCTACTTGAGTAATCAATCAATCAATCAATCAATCTATCAATGGGCCTATGTTGTGCAGGCCCCTTGTAAATTCTGGACCCCAGGCTCACTGTGCCTGTGGTTGGCAGTGCTCGCGACATATGGGCACATGTCGTCCTGCTCTCCTGACCCAGAGAGAGGACCACAGAGCTTCGTGTCGGGGTTTACAGGCTCAGCCTGTGTGCTGACCTGAACCTGCCCCCTTTCCCAGGGAGAAACCATAACCCCAAATGTAGTGGCTTCCGTGAGCCGAGTCTTTCCAGTGAATGATGGAACCCCAGGGTAGTCTTGGGGCCACAAACTGGTGTCAGAGTGAAGGTGGTCTTGTGTGGACTCTTCCTCTAACTTGTGCCAGGTAAACCCCAGCAAGACCCCATCCTGGACCCCCACCTCCCAGAGCTGTTGAGGAGTGACTTGTCCTGCTGTCCAGGCCTTCCCAGACCTCAGGAGCTGGTGATCACCCGGGTGCTCCTCGGGTGAAGTGAAGATAGTGGGCGCCTGTGAACATCTCCATGAGCCCCCCAGGCTTCAGGGTCCTTAGCTGGAGAAGGCGCAGTGGGGAGGGCGTTGGGGTGAAGTCCTACCTTGGCCATCTCCCAATGTGTGGTCACATTGGGGAGCCCCACCCCAGATTCCACCTCCACCCAGTGGCCAGGCTTTCCTCAGGGCCATCTGTGCAGGCCTCAGAATTCAAAAGATTTTTCAGAGTTTAGGCAAATAAATCTTGTGATTTTTTTTTTTTTCCAAATAGTTTGGGCTTGGCAAGTCCAAACTATACTTCGCCAAGGACTCCTTCCTCCTATAATTTAAAGAAAAAAAACCAGAAAGCAAAACCGCGGTGCATTTGCAGGAAACTTGGTCCTTGTGCTGCTGATTCTGCTTCCATCATCAAAATCTCAGTGTGGAGAATCCACACTGTGTCCAAAGAGCCTCTGGAGTCTTTCCTCAGACTTTGCAATTTTCTACTTCATTTTACTATTAATCTGTCAATGAGGTGTCTCTGGGGGAGTCAAGAGCTGGCCCAGATGAGGCCTGTCCCTCCTCGGAGCTGCCAGACCCAAGTGTGGGGGCTCAGAGGAGGGTAACCTTGAGGGGCTCCTGGGTTCTAAGACCCCGCCATCCGCCTTCCTGATCCAAATCAGGTCAAGGATCCAAGTGACACTTTCCTGAGCCCCTCAAGTGCTGGATCAGACACCAATTAGCCCACACCTCCCACTTGGCCCAGAGGCTGCTGGACTCTGCTTGAGGACTGGGGACTGTCTGCTCTGATGGGGCTGGGAGGAACATGAAGAAGCCTTGGGTCACAGCCAATGCTTGACCTTCATCTCACCTTATGGGCGTTCCCTGGGGAAATGATTCAGGGAGCCAAAGGGCGCAGTACACAGCGGTGGTCCATGAGGTCCAAAAGGTTGGTGACTGCTGGTGTAGAAGGATGGCCTCCTGGTTGAGCAGGCCTCAAGCAAGTGGACCCTGAAGGGACTGAGACCCCTGGCTGGGCTCTCAGGACAGGTGGGCAAGGTCCTGAAGATGCCTCCTGCTGTTCAGTCCTCTGGACGTGCTGACCATTCCTCCCTTTGCGTTAATGGGCATTCTATAGCCCATGGTGGAGGGTGGGTCCTCTCAGGGCCCCACACCATCTGCAGGTGGGCACCACACCTGGGGCAGCGGTGGAGCCACACACCACAGGTTACAACAAGCCACCTTGACTGTTCACAGGGACCCAAGTGTCCACAACTTTGAACAGAGATTTCTGCTGGGATTAAGGGCTGCAAATCATTCCAGCTGGTGCCCTGTGCTCGGATCTACACAGAGGCCTGCAGGGTACACCAACAAAAGCAGAGCCCAGACTGGCATTGGGCCTCATGAGAGGAGGCACTCAACCCCTAGCCCTGGGGTGGTGCTCAGTCCTGCACCTCCAAGTGCGACTTTGCAAATGATCAGCTATACAGATGCCATGAGAGGACAGACAGCAGGCCTCAGTCTCAGCGGCTGGGCATGGAGGGGACACAGGAGGCTCAAGGCTGCCCTGATTCATGGGTGCAGGAGCCCTTCTTCCGAGTAGATGGAGGATTGTGGGAGCCCCTTACACGTCCAGCGTGGTTCAGGGTTCCTGTTCAGGGTTCAAATTCTGGAGGAGGCCACACACAAAATGAAGAGAGAGAGAGACTAGAAGAGAATCAATTTGGAATAATGGGGACCAGGCGTGGCATCTTCCCTCTAGTGGGTGAGATTGCCCACTCCTCTGGCCTTGCTCAAAGCTTTTATTAGACAATGGGGAAAACAACCATATCCTTATCCTTAGGGCAGGAAATTCCAACAACAAGGAGGCAAGAAGGATTTACATATCAGTAACAGAAGTGGAGGGCTGCTTTAACTATCAATGTCTCCATTTAAATGATGGGTGAATAGCTCCCCCACTATTCAGAGCAATTAAGGTCGACTGGCCTTCAGGCACATTACTCTATTAGTGACAATGACCGGGCAGAGGATGTGGATTCCCCTGGGGGACCCCACCCATTTGCAGGTGACTTCGGGAAAGACCATGCTGTCAGGGTCCCCTAGGTAGGGCAGAGCCATTGTGAAGTGGGCGATGCTAACTGAGGGCAATGAGCAGGCCATGGGGAGCCCAGAGGGTGGCGGGAGGTGGCCACTCTACCAAGAACTTGCCTGACTGTGGGACTCACAGCACAGAAGCTGGCTAAGGCAGACCAGGCCAGCAGGTGCCTTAGTCATTGTCTGGTTGAACAGCTGCCAGAACAAGGCAGGGAGCGGTGCCATGAGGCCCATCAAGCCCCTCCTGCCCATGGTCACAGGGACATAGACCCCTGTTCTAGATGGGACCTCTGAAGCAAGAGAAGCAATCAGACCATCAGAACTGATTCGTGGCAGATGGGGTTCAGTTCTGGAAGTGAGGATGGCAGGGCATCCGTGGATCTATAAATGTAATTTGCTGCATTAAGGTGTGAGAAGGGAAAAGTGATATTATCCTCAAAACAAATGTTGAAAAATCCTATATCCTCTCCTAGTAAAACTTAAAAAAAAAAAATACAAACAAAACCTTTAGCAAAGAAAGAAGGGAACTTCCCCAAGTTGATAAAGGTTTCTCCTAGAAACCTCCAGCCAATATCATGATTAACAGTAAAGCTTCAAAAACATCCCCTCACTGGTAGGGGGAAGATAAGAGTCTCATCATTACCAATCTATATATATATATATATATAAAACCTAATAAGCAAATAGACCAAACAGCAGAACAACCAAACAACCAAATAACCAGTCACTATGATGTATGCTGACCACCAGGGGGCACATGTGGAACATGGCAGGCATCAGCAGCAGGCAGGAGAGCATGGAACATGGTGGGCGTCGGCCACAGTAGGATGGTAGAGCAGGTGAGTGGGGGTGCCAGACCAAGGTGGAGTGCCAGTCGCTGGTTTACTGAAAATTCTTTGCTCCCACACACTGCAGTCTTATCCAGCACTTGCACCTGCTGCCAGCACTGGCCCCGCATGCACCCGCTGCCCACACCTGGCACTAGCCCTGATTGCTCGGCGTTGACAGTGGATGCAAATAGCAACTGCCAGCCCCAATCACCCCTCAGAGCTTCTCCACCTCCTCCTGCTCCTGAGGGATGATCGGAGCCAGCAGCTGCCTCTTGCACCCACTGCTGGCACTGGCCCCAATTGCTCTGCACCATCAGCATAAGGGAGCAATGGCAGCGGGAGCAGGGCTGCCAGCAGAGAGGGGCCCAGGGGCTGAGAGAGGGGCTGGGTGGGGGCATGGAGGATGGGCTGAGACCCGCCTCTGTGCCTACCTCAGCCTTTTGGCCCACAGTTCCTTTCAAGATGCACGAATTTGTGCGCTGAGCCCCTAGTATCTTATAATAGTTCATCATTTACCAGTATTATACTAGCAATCCTACCCAGGGCAGTAACATCATTTTTAAAAGAAATGACAGGCATAAATATTTGGAAATTAAAAGATCAAGTTATGACTAATTGTAGGTGCTACTAAAAAATCAGAAGGTGGTCCACTGAAAAGCAGAATAGCTAGTTAGTAATTTAGCAGAGTTGTGAGGTAAAAAAAAAATCAGCGTCCAGTAGTTAGTAACTTCCCTGTGCACAGTAATGACCCATGAACATATATTGTCAACAATACTGCTGGCCACAGCCAAGGAAATCTACAAATAAATCCAAATGTGAAAAATAAATCAAAATGATAAAACTTTACTGAAAACAATTTAAAAAAAAAAACAAGGGAAGAAATTTGAAATAAGTAAAATTCTTGGTTTTGGGGGGGGGGGGGAATGAGTTCTCCCAGAACTAATGTATAAAGCCGGGCGATTCTTATCCATCATTTATGGGATTTGACAGGCTGAATCCAATGTTCTTATGGAGAACATTTGAGAGAATAGCCGTGAACTTTTGAAAATAAGAAATATGTGTCCTATAAAACTGCAGTCTTCTAAGCAGTGTGGTCTCGGCCCAGACGGAAATACGCGCAGAGATCAAAGCAAGACACAGCAGAAACAGACCTGGGTCCTGGTGTGTGGGATGCTGCCTTCCTGGCATTTCACGTCATGGGGGTGGTGGTGTCTGCAGCCCAGATTCCAGGCAAAGACTTTCAATCCATAAAGCGCTCCTCAGAAATCAATACGAAAAAGCCCAGCGTGAAGGGGGAAATGGCAACAGGCCTGAGGAGCCGACCCTAGGAAAACATACAGACGCCGGTGAGCTTATGGAAACGAGTGCGACGCCCCAGTCTCGTGAGGTACAGGCGGGGACGCTCCGGAGCGACCCCAGGTCGGCCAGTGAGGAGAGCCTGTGTACCCGGTGCTGCACGTGGTGGATGCTGCGGAGGACGGTTCCTCCGAACCTACGAGCAATCCTCAGCGGCACACCCACAACTCGGCAGATGTGCTTCTGATCTCGTCCCACGGAAAGTCCCATGTGCTCACAGAGAGCTGCTGGTGCGGTTCTAACGCCACTTGGTTTGAAGTAGCCAAACCCCCCAGCAGAGGCATGGTCAGAGGGAAAACTCAGGCATCGTCCAGAACAGAGGCAATGGACAGAAAAGGACAGTGGGAGTCTGCAGGTACGAGTGTGGAGTTAGGTTTGGGTTAAAGAAAAAGCTGCTCCATCATATACATACTTGACAGACCTCGGGGAGCTCCCCATGAGAACCCAGGGAAAATTCCAGAGCACGCACGCCTGCAGGGCTAGCCTCCATCACTGGGTGGAGGAGGGTGTGACTGGGGTGTGAGTGGAACTTTCTTTTTTGTTCACATGATTCTGAATTTGAGATTTTTAAAAAAATATATTTTATTGATTTTTACAGAGAGGAAGGGAGAGGGATAAAGAGCTAGAAACATCGATGAGAGAGAAACATCGATCAGCTGCCTCCTGCACACTCTCCACCTGGGATGTGCCCACAACCAAGGTACATGCCCTTGACCGGAATCGAACCTGGGACCCTTCAGTCCAAAGGCCAATGCTCTATCCACTGAGCCAAACCAGTCAGGGCTGAATTTGAGATTTTCATAATCATGGATGCACGCCTTACTCAAGCTTTATTTGTTTGTTTTAAGTTTTTAGAGAGCTTTAAATTCGGTTGTTGGTCACACAAATGGATCCTGCCTGAGAACAGCATCTTCAGCCACTCACCCTACTTCCCCAGCTCGTCCAGGCTGGCTTCCGAGGGCCGAGGCCTGAACCTCCAGAGGGGGCAGTGCCATCGCGTGATCACACCGAGCGTGTGCCATGTAGGTCCCAGGGTCCCTCACTGTTTTGCTCAGCTGTGTAAATTGCCACTCTGGGTGCCAGCACACAGAAGTACTGTCCACTAACCTGGCTGCTGCATGTAACTCTGGGTGTTTCTAGCCACTGGGGACTACTTGGGGGCTGGCCAGCAGGCAAGGTCTCCACATGTGTCTGAAGTGCATTTAAATAAAAATGTCCAATGTAGACCGCTTGAAGGGGCAGATGTAGAAACAGTCACTTGGCCAGAATAGCTCCTTCCAGAAAATCTGCAGGCAGGCTGGAATGGAGGAAGTGGGCCTGAGACTTCCGTCCTTCGGAGGCACTGAGAGGGGGCAGCAAGCAGGCTGGGCAGTGTTCTGCTGCTGTTACAAGACAAAGTAGTCTGTTCTTCCCAACTGAGTGTCATTCTGAATACAGCCCTGAAAGGTGTGTCTCATCCCCAAAAGGCCCAGGAGACAACACCAGGGTCTTTGGGAGGGGGGTGGGCGTGGGGGAGGGTGGCAAAATCCTGGGGGCAGAGGTGTTGGACTGGACCAGGGCATGTGGGAGGTGTTCAGGGTATGCAAGCTGAGCAAAAGGCTGATGTCCTTGAGGCCTCAGGAGCCACTTATGCGTGGACACACAGCCCTCAGCAACAGCCTCTGGTGCTGGAAGCAACCTACGGCCTGCCCTGAGATGAGAGGAAGATCCCCTCACCAGGGATGTCTAGGGATGAGTGGAGAGTTTGGTTGGTTTCAATGGACTGGCCAGTGCTGAGGCGACGAGTGGGCAAGGCCCTGCCACAGGGCAACTACAGCACTAGCTTCTTGTTTTATTCCAGACTTTTGATTGACACTGGTTTTGGAACAATCAGCCTGACCATGCAGATTAGAGAGGCCAGTGACAGTCCAGGAAGGAGGAGGTGTGGGGTGGGGCAGGCAAAGCCACTCCAAGGAGCAGTGGCTCCTGGCAATTGGGTCGGGGTGGTGGTGGGGGGTGGGGGTGGGGGGGAGGAGAACATGTGTTTCTGTGAGCTGAGCCTATGGAGTGCTTTGTCCCAGCATGTCACCCGGGCCTGGGCGCCCCATATGTGGGTTTCCCTCTTCCCTATTGGATAAGTCAAGGAGCCAGGACAGGAAGGAAGACCAAATAGAGAAGGAGAAACAGGTGTCAGCTCTCAGAAGGGCCACCCCACCACCCCATGTGGGTGACCAAGCCACTCTGAACGGGCTTTCCCTCTGCTGAGCTTGGATGAGAGAGGCCTGCCTAGGCTGATCCAAGGTGAGCTGGCTGCCAACGAGTCCGCCTTGAAGTCTGTTGCTCCCACAGGGTTTGCAGGGAGGTGGAGGTTGGTAGAGGACACCCTTGCAGGATAGTGGTGCCTTGCTCCTGAATTCCAGCCTGCCCAGTGCACTCTGACCCCGTGCACCCTACTGCTAACAGGATGGCACCCTGGAGACCCATTGGTAGTGACAGTCTGAGCGGGCACACTTTGATGGCAGTGGCTTTAACTGCTCAGTGTACTTGGAAACTTTGGGGGATGACAAAAGACACCCAACAGTCAACAAACCCTGTCACTAGCCCGTCTATGACTGGTGACTGGCTTCTCCCAGTGTCCTCTGAGCGGTCAGGGCCCAGCAACCTTAATCCCTCCCGGGTTAGAGGCAGGAAGTAGGGGGTGGGTGTTGCCTTTCAGAATTTGAGGTCACTGCTCAATGAGATGGAAACGTGGGTGCGCCCACACCCCCCCTCCTGAGATGACTCTAAATGGCCCTTTATTCTCGCCTTCACTTAAGTGTCAGGAGAAGGGCAACTCCAGTCTGTCACCCGCCCCAACTATTCGAGTCAACAACTCACTGCCTGGTTCCTTCCTCATATCACAGTCTGGGCCACATGGTCCAGACAGGTCCAGGCCCCACAGCGAGTTTCTGGCACCTGGCACTTGGGGACAGCTCCTCTGCACTGGGTGACCTGAGACAGACCCGCTGCCTCACTGGTCACAGTGTCCATGTCTGTAAAGCAGAAGCATTCCCTTGGGTGGGGACAGGGAAGGAAACTCTATGGCCTCTGACAGCTTCAGCAGAGCCACTGGAGCTGTGACCTCCTAGCGGTCAGTTGTCCCTGCACCTCGTCTCCCTGCTCGCCATCAAGGCTCTCCAGCAGGTGCTGGACCCTTCCAGAGCTGGGAGGCCCATCCTGTGTGCCACCCCTCCAGGCCATGGGCTGACACTGTGGCTTGGCCCCTTGTCACAGCCCTTCTTCCTGGACCCTGACGGCGGGTCCTTCAGAGCTGGCTCCACACTGGGTCCTCGCTGGGTCCCCTCTCTCAGTTTCTCCCCTAAATGGATATGGAAACTAAGCTGAGTGTTACATTTAAAATCATGTGGTCAGACCTGAATTTGAACTCAGGTCTCAGTGTCCTTTTCTCAGGAATAGGACCAATGAGCAGCCAGAGCCAGCTACAGAAACCACACATTTGTTTCCTACCTACACTCCCCCCTCAGGGTTGGCTCTCTGACCTGAGTACAAACTGGAAAAATGCTTCACCCAGTGCCCTGGCCCTCCCACCTAAGCACCTCCCTCCAGCTCAGCCTGAACCTCAAGTGCACTGGAAACTGAGTACCTACAAAGCTACCTGACATGGAGGAGGCCACAGCTCCAGGCCCCAGAGTGGGCAGGAGGCTGCGGGCTGCCTGCACCCGCTGGGTGCCCACTACGGACAGGTGCCAGTGCCAGTACTCCCCAGAGAAGATATTTACATATGTAAGTTTAGTAACAACCAACAGAAAGGCTAAGACCAAACCTATATGTTTATGGAGTCAGGTGGACTCATCTAAGCATTTTCAATGGCACAGGACACTGCCTGCTTGCTTACCTGGCACCCCTGGACTGCTGCAAGGAGAGCCCAGAACCCGCCTGAGGACAGTGTCTTCTCTAGGGGAAGGGTCCTGGTGGCAAGTGATCTGTGAAGTAGGAATGATACAATGACCTTGAAGTAGTGGAGAGGATGCTCTGGGGGATGGAGCCATCGTACACTTGAGAGGTGCCCGGGCAGGTCTGCCCGTGCCCGCCACGTCCTGGAAACCTGCCATGTGAGCGTGGCCACTTTGCTGTCTGGGGGCTGGGAAATGAACGGGACACTCACCCCACCCTTAGGAACTTCCCAGTCTGGCTGGATTAAGAGGAGGCAACAGGGATGCCAACAACAACAGAGAAAGTGGATGGCTCTCAAGCCTCAGGCAGGATTTAAGCCCCAATCTGACTCCTGCCTCATCTGGAAGCATGTGGCTGGAAGTGAGCTTGCACAGAGAGGGTGGGAGTGTGGGCCAGGTGGCCCTAACCCCTGGGGTGGCCTGAGCCAGGCAGCCACTGGAGAGATGTCCAGACCCAGGCAAGAAAGAACAGGCCCTTGGGTGCGCTGCTGGGGAGTCTGTGAGTCACCCTGTGTTGAGGCAGCAGGTGGGGGTGGGGAGGGGAGGGGCAGGAGGTCTGTACCCTGGGATTGGCTCCCCACACCCTCCTCTCATGCAATGACTCGGTGTCTCTGGGTAAAGGGAGCAGCCTTCTCTGGGAGGCCCAAGGGCATGGTGGTGGTGGTGGGGGGGGGGAGGATAGCACCCTGTGGGTCAGTCAGTCCCTGCTTTGAGGTGAAACCACAACCCCTAAGGTTCCTGCACCCTTACCACCACTTGGTGGTTATCGGCCAAGGGTGCCAACGTATTTGCTTTCCCTCCATTTCTGCCAATCAGGCACCTGAATTTACGGCCTGGGCCAAGCCTGGTGGAATCTGTAGCCTTTACCTACAAGGCAGAGAGGAGAGGGAGAGTCCTGGGGTAGGGGGTGCAGTAGCCTGGGAAGGAAGACTCCAGCCCCATCCCCATCCCCAGCAAAGCCCTCAGACACCTCTTCCCACAGACCCCATCCCCATGCCCACTGTCGCTGAGGGCAGCTACCGGCCTCACTTTCCTGCCCTCAGAGCTCCACTTCACTCTGGCTCTCCTCATTACCCAGCAATCTGACCTGTTGTTGACCCAGCTTTGCCCCTTGGACCGCCCAGCAGCCCAGGTCAATGGACAGCACCCTTTTGTTTCTCGAGCATCCAAAGAATCAAGTGGAGGGGACCAAAAACAGGCTGAAAACCCCCAACAAGTAAGTGGCTCGGCTCGAGCCTCTCTACAGAGCAAGGAGAAGGTTGGGGTGGGGTCTTTTGGCTAGTTTCCCCGCGCAGAGACCCCGCCACCTCCCCTCCCCCCATCTCCCAAAAAACACCAGGTGGGACTGGAACTAAGCAGGGTGTAGGGGCGAGGGTGGTAAAGGGGTGCAGATGGGGAGGGAGGCTGCGGACAGAGGTGTGGGCGGCGGGTAGAGGGGACCCGGTCGCTGCGGGAGCGGACAGAGGGCGCGCTGCCAGAGTGCAGGACAGCAGGACAGGAGCCCGGGACTGGGGGGATTGGAGGGATGCTGAATTCGGCTGGGGGCGGGGAGGCCCCTGATAGGCGCGTGGAAGGCGTGATGTCACGTCCGGCGGGGGAAGCCCTGCCTCAGCGCCCCCGCCCCGCCCCGCCCCGCCCCGCCCCGCCCCCACAGGTGGTGCTGCTGCCCGGGGTGCTGGACGCTGGGCGTGGGGGCCCCGCTCTCGGGAGAACCACGGACGCGGCCCGCGCGCTCTCCCGCTGCCCCCGCCTCCCTCACTCAGTGGACAGATTCACCGGAGCCACTGGGCCCCCAAGTCCTCGGGGAGGGGAGGAGCGCCGGGTGGCCCTGGTTGCACCCCCGCGCCCCGCCCAACCCCAGGGCTCCCCCTCCCACCCTGCGCGCCCCTCCCTTGCATTCCCCTCCCATCCTCTCTCCCTGGCCGCCGAGGGGCCGGGCCGGGCCGGGCCGGGGGAGGCGCCGAGCCGGGACTTCGCGCTCGCCCGCTGCGCTCTGGGCGGCCCGACCCAGCAGCCGGTCCTTGAGCCCCGCGCGCCCTGCGCCGCCTCCGGCTTTTGTTGTCTCCGCCGCCGTCTGCGACTGCGAGCCGCGTGCCGGGACCTTGGCTCTGCCCTTCGCGGGCCGGGGCTGCGCGGGCCCCACCGGATCCAAGAGAGGCGCGGCAGGCGACTGGGGTGCCGCGGCCCCGCCATGGAGCTCCGGGCCGGAGGCTGGTGGCTGCTGTGCGCGGCCGCTGCGCTGGCCTCCTGCGCCCGCGGGGACCCTGCCAGCAAGAGCCGAAGCTGCAGCGAAGTCCGCCAGATCTACGGCGCCAAGGGCTTCAGCTTGAGCGATGTGCCCCAGGCGGAGATCTCGGGTGAGTGAGGGCTGGGGGCCCCGGACCCCGGCGCGTCCGGGTTTCCTTGCTTCTACGTTGGCCCTGAGCGGCCACTCGCCCCGGGTGCCCTGATCCCGCCGCCTGTGCCCGGCCGCCGAGTTCCGCGTTGCCCCCCCCCCCACGCCTCCCCTCGCCCGCATCCCCTCGGGCCCTCGCCTCCGAGCCCCTGCCCCCCTCCCTCCGTCCGGTCTCCAACGCTTCGCTCGGTCGTCACCAGCACCAAACAGACTCACCAGCTCCTTCCCGTGGAGTTGTCCTCGCAGGGCTGTAGCCGGACGTCCCCGGCCCGGTGCCCCCCTGCACGGCCAGGGCTCCAGCGGGGCGCCTTCGGCCACCGGCTCGCCCAGAGCGTCGACGGGCTGCAGTGGGCTGTAGGGGCGCAGTTGACGGTGGCCTGGGGCTTGGAACCCCACTCAACTGCGCGGGCCTCTCCGGGAGGCGCCCCCGGGTGGGCTGGGGATTCCCGCGGGGTCCCAGCAAAGGCTGCCTAAAGGCGGTAGGGGTAGGGGTGCGGTCTCTGCCTTGGTGAGCAGGAATGCGGCCTGCCAGAGATTGTCTCGGAAACTTGTGCCCACCTGGCATGCCCGCCTCCTAGCATTCTGAACCACTTCCCATGGATTCCAGCTGTCAGCATTTTGGATTTCACCCAGGGGCCATGTCATTTCTTTGTAAGAGTGTGAACCCTCCCAGGTGGCCTCAGCCTGCAGCTGCCGGACAGCCCTGCCCATCCCCTCCCAGCTGGATTCTGAAGAGCTTTGCAGAGGCAATGCATGTGAGGGTGGGAGATGGAGTAGTGTACTAAGGACCTCCCAGACTCCAGACTTCATCCTCAAATCAAACTGCTCTGGGCCCCTGTGCCTCACGGGCTGGGGGTGGGTGAGGCAGGTAAGGGCCATACTCAAAACAGTGAGATGGGAGACATGAACCGGCCACATCCACAGCCATGCTGACCCAGAGGAGTGCATCAGTATGAGGAGTTGGGCCCATGGCCCTGCCTTACCTGGGGGTTGGGGGGATAGCCAGGCCCGGAAGGGGCGGGCACACAGAAGGCTGCCTTGAGAGATTCCCCCCCTCCCCAAAAGGGGCCTTCCTGTGCTGACAGGCCTGTCCTTGTCAGGGGCTGCCTCCCTCCCGGTGCCCTGAGCCAGCACAGACCTTCTGCACAGTTTGGTTCATGCTCCAACCTCCCGGACTCCTCCCCCACACACAGAGGAACTTTTGCCTGGGTGTTCCTGGCCTTCCTGTTGGACCCCTCCCCAGACACCAGGGTCTCTGCACCAACCCAGCCCCAAATCTTGGACGGAAGCCTTCTCCACTGCCCTCCTCCACATGTCCACTCCCACTCAACCATTGTGTCCTTGGGGTCCATCCTAAACTTACACCCACAGGCCTCCATCCTAGTTAGGCCGAGAGACAGAGTGGCATGGTTTGGGTGGCTGCCAGGGGCTAGGAGAGAACTCAGAAACTGGAGAGACCGAGGTGGGGGTGGAGGGCTGGGTATTGTCGCCCCCGTGGGCTGGGGGATGTAGTGAGTAGGACGAGAATAAGCAACATGCATTGCTGTGAGTGTGATGGGTGGGGGCGGGTGCTGTCCATCCAGCCAGGGAAGTGTGGTGACCCAGCAGCTGTCCAAGCATTGCCCAGGCCAAGGTTTCAGGCACCACCCTACTCTGGGTCTGGAATGCCAGCGACCATGACCTCCCTGCCAGTGCCCCATGGCTCCTCCATCAGGAGAGCTGCTTTGCTAAGTCCCCTCCCTCAAATCGCACCCCCCCCCCAGGAGCTCTACAACTCCAGAGTGCCCAGTGGGGTCCAGGCACTGAGGAGAGTGCCAGCGCCACATGGGACGAAAGAAACAGTGACCTCCCGAGGCAGCAGCCACCAGTCCTTTCCCCTCCTGCTCCTTGTGACTCCGCCGGCCTCCGTGGACCGGGTGCCCTCTGGTGGCCCCTCGGCAGCACGCTGCTCTTGGGGAGCTCTACTATAGATGCAGGTCCCCTCTCCTGCAGGGCAATAGCCAGACTTCGCTAGCATGGCAACCCACTCAGCTGGCCCAGGTCACGCGGGTGGAGACTCCGTGCTCCCTGTGGTTGGAGGGCAGGGAGGGCAGCCTTGGGTCTGGAGCGGCCTCTCAGCCTCTGCCCAAGGGAGCAGAAATGGCGGTGGGCTCTAAGAGGAGATTGTGTGGGTTTAGGGACTGCTGGTCCCAGTGGTGGTGAAGATGGCTGTCGGCCCATTTTACAGGTGAGGAGGAAGGCCTGGGGGGACAGGCAGCCCTCCCTCAGGCGGGAGTACTGCACAGAAGCCAGGGCAGTGAGCAGGGCCAGGCTGGATCCCTCTGCGGTGCTGAATCACGAATGCACACTGGCAGATTTTGCCTCTGGTCCCCAGATGTTTTCTGAGCACCTGCCTGCCTCCTGATGCTTGGTGCACTGTGCTGTGTGTCTCTCTGACCCTTCACTGGGGTAATGGGGTACTGGGCTTAGGGAGCAGGGGTCTGCATACTCCCCTGTTGTAGCCACAGAACCTGGTTCATCTCCTGGGGTCAAGGAGGTTCTGAGTCAACATTCACTGGGGACTCATGCCTCTCCTGCTGTGTGCCAGGCTCTGCAGAGTGGGGGCAGGGGACTCTCAGTGCCACGTGGGACTTGGCCACTGTTCCTTTGCCCCAGGGTTGGGACTGCCTGCCAATAAGGGTGAGCATCAGCAGACCCCTTAGCAGAAACCTTTGCTTCTCTGTGTCCACTTTGACCACCTGACTGGTGGGCACAGATTCTGTGGAGGGGAACTCAGGAGCCCTGGACATTCCCCACACTTCCTAGAACCTACCCTGAGTCTGTCCCTCAGCCATGACCACTGGAGCTCTTGCAGGCCACCTGGAACACAGCCTATCCCCAAACCAGAGGGTCTGTGTCCCTGTCCTGCTCAGAAGGCAGAAGCCCACTGTGTGTCTGGCATGGATCCTCAAGGTGGTCTGTGCCTCTGGTTCCGCCTCACTCTCTCTCCGCCATTCAAGGAGCTGAGATTTCATCATCCCCAGCATGGGGGCAGGGCTTGAAGGGGTATGGGGTGGGGGGGCAGGGGAACCAGGATCTGACAGGGCCACCTGCGTGATGCAATGGCCTGGGCCCCTTGCTGAAGCCTCTGTGCTGGACACATCGCCTGCTCCTCTGAGAGATGGGGCGTCCCCTGGGCCTGGATTCAGAGGCGGGCGCTGCCACATTGTCCTCCCACCCACTCAGCTCTCTGTGCCTATTTCTGTACATGTGACAGTGGTAATAGTCTCAACGATCCCTGAAGGTTGTGGGAGGGGGAACATACTGCCTGGGCACTACGTGGGCACCCCAGGCCACATTCTCCCCCTTGTTCCTGCCTGGGGTCTGCAGAGGTCACCCAGACCCCCAGGTGACAGTGTGTCAGTTGCCCTTGAGACAAGCCCTCACTGTGAGCCAGACTCGAGGAATCCTGCCTAGTTAGTGCACCAGGGGAGGGTCTTAGTGCCTTGCCTAGCTTACAGATGAGGAAAGCGGGGCTCAGAGGAGCCACATGACTCCCTCCTCAGCCCACCTGGAGCTCTGAGGTCCAGAGCCCAGCCTGCTGACCTAAAGCCTATGGCATCAATGGCTGCCCAGTCCCAGCCCTGAGGCCTGAAATGGGGGCTTGCAGCCAGACCACTCTCTTGGCCCCTGGTTTTTAGACGGTTAGACTAGTCTACACCCTCCCCAGGATCCCTCCCAGTGGCAGCCCCATCTGGCCTCCCTGTCCCAGACCTGCCCCCGTCCAGCCTGACGCGTAGCTGGGCCTTGCCGTCCTATGCCTCCCCCCGCTTCCCCAGGTGCCTGGCCAGTGAAGGCCGGCTCTTTGGTGGCCCTGGGACCTGCTGCCCCCATCCTGCTAAGGAGGGCTGCTTCTGAGCACCAGGATCTGAGTCAGGTAACTACTGTACAGAAGGGATGTCCTGGCTGTGTGCTCTTGGTCACCTGAGGAGAAGCCACGTATGTCCCCAGCACCAGGCTGGGCCAAGTCCCCAAGAATCATGGACAGACTTCTTGTGCAGGAGCAGGCAAGCCTAGGAGACGGTGGTCATTTTGTTAGTACACTGGCTTCACTAATTAGAAACAGTGCCAGCCTGTGGTTGGCAGGCCTGCAGGCTAAGGAGACCTCCTGGAGAGGGGCTGGGGACATGTGGGCTGGGCTCCAGAGCCAGGAGGAGAGCGCAGTGGGTGTGTGGGTGTACTTAGGCCTTTGCTTGGGCTCCCACACACATGGGCACAGGGTTGGCCTGGCTGGCGAGACAGGCCAGGAGAGGGGCTTGCCGAGACCACCTGGCACCAGTGTCTGCCCTGCCCAGTCCTAGACCTGCCTAGGAAGTAACAAGTTGGACATCTCTACCGGAAGCCAGGTCCTCCTCCCCCAGGCCCAGCTTGGTTCAGGGGGATTTCACACCAAGACTCGAGACCCGTGTCAGAGCCTGGAAGGCATCAGGCCGGCTGCCTGCTCCCAGCCCCTGCCCATGTAATGCCTCTGCGCCCGGCACCGGGTGCCAGCCCCGATCGTGTCTAACTGCCAACATAGCCCTGTGGGGTCAGGTCACTGCCCACAGGCTCAGAAGGGTGAGGGTGCCAGCCCAGGGCCACCCACTCCGGCTCCCAGCTCCTCATCTATATGCCAGCTGGCAGACTTTCTTGCCTGTGTGTTTAGGAACAGGCCTGAGCAGGTGCCCTGAGCTGCCTGACGTCTCTTGGGGTGGGGGCGGTGCAGTGGGGGGATGCTGAAGTCTTTTGCCCTCCCTTCTTCAGGCCCCTCCCCCTTCCCAGGTGAGAGCACATGGCAGCCAAGGGTGAGATGCAAGCTGGTCTGTTTTCCCACACAGTGGACGGTAGGCTCCAGGGCCAGGGCCCAGGCCTCCAGCCCCGTCAGACAATGGCACGCAGGGGAACTCTGGGTGTGAGGGGTTTACACCTAGTCTTTTCAAGCAGGAATTCTGGAATCCTGGGTGGGTCTGGGAGCTTCTGGGAGTCCAGGCAAACCTTGCCCCTTACCCTCGTCTGCCTATGGTCTCAGCAGCATCTCTGGCCGGCTCCTGGCTGGCCCACCTTCCTGGCACATGCACCCCCTTCCACCAATTGGGTCCTCCTCATGCCTCCTCCCTTGGCGCTTGGCTGTTTCCCAGCTTATCCAGGCATCCCCAACACATGTACCCTGCGGGCTCTACCTCCTGGGGTGCTCCCCTAGTCTGGGGAGTAGGTATGCTGAGTGCCTCCCTGTGCCAGGCCTGGGCCAGATGCCAGGGGTCGGGAGTGTGGCAGCTTCCCCAGGCTGCCAGGATAGACACCACAGAACAGGCGGCTTACACAACACAAATGTGTTATCTCACAGCTCATAGGCTGGGAGTCCAAGATCAAAGGGCCGGGCCTCCCCAGCTTCTGGAGGCAGCCGTCGTCTGGGCATTCCTTCCTTGGCTTCACCTTCACGTGCACTTCGCCTTGTGTCTGCCTCCAGATTCTCTTTGTGAAAATAAGGACACCAATCCTACCAAAGGGGCCCACCCAACTCCTGTGTGACCTGACCTTAACCAGTTCCATCTGCAAGGACCCCATATGCAAGTGAGGTCACCTTCTGAGGTCCTGGGGCCCATGACTCTAAGGGGGGGGCACTTCCTGTGGGCTGTGGGTGGAGATTGTGGCCACTGAGAACTTAATGATGGTGGCTCCTTAAGGCAGCATCATGCCTCCTGAGTCTGCCAGGGGCTCAGGCCTGGTGTCAGACAGCATGGTGGTCAGAGCATCTCCTGGCCCACCCAAAGGCTTCTGGGCACAGCCCTGGCCTGGGTGGTCTCAGCTTCAGGCTTTGTGCTGCCCCTTAGTCCTCGGCCAGCCCCCTGCCACAGTGGGTCTCAGCTTTTCCGTTCCTGTCAAAGTGTGTGGGGGTGAGGTGGTGCTCACTCTGGTGTTCAGAGCCAACCCTCATTCTTGTGGCCTGTCCAGGAACCAGGGTGGGCAATGAGGGGCCAGCCTTAGGACCCTTGTGGGGATCAGGTGACCCCTGGCTGGGAGCGGCACCGGTGGCTCCATTGTGCCTTGGACAGGCTCAGGGTCCCCATCTGCAAGCAGAAGGGCCTCCAAGCAGGGGACACGGTGTGCAGGACAGGTGTTGAGCCCCAGGTGGACTTGGGGCAGGCAGAGGGGTGAGGGGCCCTGAGGCAGGGCGTGATGTGGAGAGGAAGAGAGGAGGGAAGCGGGAGGCGCCCAGCGGCATGGGGAAGCTCACTGCTCATTTGTGCTAAATGCTCCCTGGGTTCTGGAGGCTTGGCTGGGTGACAGGGCAGCCCCGGGGGGCTCCATCAATCTTATTCCCTCACCACCCGCCCTGACCTAAATCCCCCAGACACCCCTGCTATGTCTCAGAAGACACATGACCAATACTGGCCTGAGGACTCAGGTGGAGGCCAGGAGGCGGACAGAATACCAGCAAGCAGTGCTGCGGGGCTGGTGCTAGGTGACGACCACCCAGCCGTATCTCGAGGCAGGCCTCCATCATCAGTTCAGGGATCTAGCTGCAGGTGAGGCCCAGGGCCCAGCCAGTGGACAGGGCAGTCACAGCAGGGTCTGGGACCAGTAAGGGAAGGTCCTTCAGGAGTCCCAGCTCTGGGCTTCTTTGTCCCCTCTCCTCTTTCCCACCTGCCAGGGGGACCCCTAGAGCTGGCCAAGGCTTCGGTCCCAGACCTTGCCTCTTTCAGCCAACCCCTGACCTCCTATGGCCCCTTGCCTGCAGGTTCCTCCCAGACTCCCAGATTGAGCAGGTTTGGGGGTGTCAGTAGGGCACACTGAGTACCATCTGGTCTAACCACTTAGTGTGTAGATAGAGAAGCTAAGTCCCAAAAGGGGGTCCCCAGGACTTAGAGCACTACCCATCAAGTAAGTGGCTTCTCCCTCATTACCTCACTGCCCCAAGCCAGGCCCTGCCACCTGCGTGCTGAGTGAGTCACTTTTGCCCTGGCCCAGGTTTGCCCCAAGTGTCTGGTGTAGGCATCAGGTGGTGGTGCCAGCATTGAGAGGAAGAAGTGGATGGGGGCAAGGCCATGCATGCCTGCCTTGTTTCGAAACTGGGGGGCATCCACATGACATGTGCTGAAGGTCCTGAATGTGTGGCCCCGAGTGCAGAGGGAGGGCTGGCCAGGTTGGGAGGTACAGGACCCTCATCCATCCATCCACCCATCCATCCACTATGTGCTCACCCTCTGCTCACCTCTGTGGGACACACAGATGAGACACCATGGTCCCTGCCTCCTGGATATTGGGAGTCTTAGTGAGAAACTCAGTTGGGGCTGCCAAGCCCTCCCAAATCCAGCAGTCCAGGGCCCAGCAGGCACTGTCTCCTCCACACCTGGCTGGACGGCCCTGGATTGGGCTGAAGGCTGGCATGTCTCCCTCCGAGGTGGGCAGTAAGGCCCTGGCAGGTCCACATGGAGGTGACTATGGCCTCAAGTCTACCTTGGGGCCACATGTTCTGGGCTCACCATCAATCAGTGCCTAAATCTATGGAGGTGTATGGCCTGTGCACACCTTCAGACAACATTCCCAACACGGAGGACCTCTGTCAGGGCCTGTGGGTAGCCATCCAGGTCCATCCTGGGTCTAAACATATCCTCAATGCCTAGGGCCACCTGTAGCCATCAGGGCTCCTATGGTGAGCCATATGTGCTGTCCGAGTACAAACTCAAGCCTTTGGGGCCCTGAGTGCACATCCCCAGCTCTGGGGGCTAGGGAAATGCACCCGACCCTCCTGTGACCACCACCAGACTCTGGGGAGAAAGATGATGCCACCCGCTGCCAGCGTTGGCTCAGGCGCTCACTGGTGTTTCCAGTTGTCATGGAGTGTGGGACACACTGGACCAACAGAGGTATTTTAAAGGGACAAGACTCTTAATTCAGCTACACATACCTGGTTCCTTTCCTCGGCCTGGTGGGGGCTACCCACAGGACATTCCAGGTGTCTTGACATTGTCCCTTGGAATGACCTAACACCCAAATGGAAATATTATATCTCCTTATTTTTTTCTTCTAACATCGAACTGAAAGCTACATGTCCTGTTACTATTAATAAGGCACAGCGGCATTTCGGTGTCTGGGACTTGGTCACCAATAGGAACCGCTGAGACTTCCCTGTCCCTTTACCTTTGTAACAGATGGCTCAAAATACCACTTACACTGCCACAGCTCTGAGACTCTAATCTGTGACACCTGCTGCAGGAAAGCTCTGTGGCCCCAGTCACATTTATAGAGGTATCTCCTAACTGCCACACTGCTCCTGGCTTCTTTCGTGACCCTCTGCATGATGCGTCACTTCGTCACAGTATTTCAAGAAGGGATCTGCAGGCTTGGACCCAGGGATAGCTGGTGCAGCCCTGGTGTCTGCACCCAAGGAGCCTGGGACCAGGACAGGAGTAGGAAGGGTCTCCAGGCATTTGGCGCCAAGTGGGAGCCTGGCCAGTGACCCACAAGTCGAGTGATGGGGATGAGGAAAGGTCCTGTCTCTGAATCACTCAGTAGGTGTTCCTAGAGCTCCTACTGTGTGCCAGGTGCTGTTCTTTGTGCTGAAATGCAGCCACAAACAGTGCACAGGGATCAGACAAGATTCAGAAATCTTGCAAACTGTGGCTTTGCTGACCACAATGACCAGTGACCACGCGTGACATTTGTTAGAAGAGAAATAACGTGTGCATTAAGACAGAGGGGGAGTTTGCAGTCATACTCTCTGTCCCCTTCACCGCCTGGCTGTAGAGCCAAGACCCCTCCCCACCTGGGAAGGGGCTGGACCCCAAGCATGGCTTAGCTGCTCTTGCTGTGAGCTGTGGCCTTGCCCTGTTCTTGGTGAGCACTTGACATGCACAGAAAAGTAGGGAAGGCCTTAGCCAGTTTGTTCAGTGGCTAGAGCATCAGCCCATGGACTGAAGGGTCTCATGTTCAATTCCAGTCAAGGGCACATACCTTGGTTGCAGGCTCAATCCCCACCCCCTACCCCCAGCCTGGTAGGAGTGCATGCAGGAGGTAACCAATCTGTGTGTCTCTCTCACATCGGTATTTCTCTCTGTCTCTCTCCTTCCTTTCCATTCTCTCTCTCTAAAAAAATAAAAAATTTAATGGAAAAAATATCCTCGGGTGAGGATTAACAAAAATAAGATGTAGGGAAGGCTGGAGGGCTGCTCTGAGGAGGTGGCATCAGAGCCAAAGGAAGGAGGGAGGAGCTCTGAGGGAGGCCGCCTGCTGGGCTACCCGGCAGGCCATGCCCCTGGCCCAGGGCCAGTCATTCTCACTGGCAGTCATCTTAGAAAAGAGGTGGGTCCCAAGAGGAAGCCCAGATCTGCCCTGCTGCACCCAGTCAGCCTGTGAAGTTAAGGCGCTTCCACCACACTCCTGGCTGTGTGACCTTGAGCTGATTGCTGAACTCATCGTGCCTCGATGTCCTTTTCTGTGAATTGGGTTAGGTAGCAGTGCCTGCCTTGTGGAGTGGGCTGCTCCTTGCCGTGCCAGCTCAGAACTCATGCTACCCAGAGTGGCGTGGTGTCGGGAGCAGCTGTCGGAGAGACAGCCGATTTCTCTTTCAGAGGTGGGGGAGGGTGCCTGCTATTGGGGAGGGGCCTGGCGGAGCTGAGGAGCCATACCGTGGGTGTGAGGACTCGAGAGGAGACTCGAGGGAGATTCAGGCTGGAGGGGAGGACTGCCCTTGGGCACCCAGTGATGCTTCCAGGGTGTGGCCATTCGTGGTGTCTCCGTTCCTGCTTGGCTCGCCCTGGGAAGTTATAAATTTTGGGAAGGATTGGCCTAGGCACCTCCTGGAGGGGTGTCCCACAGTGAGGGAGTACTCCCCTCAGCACAGGGCCCTGCCACCAGTCAGGTGGTGCTCTCGGGCGGCCTTGAAGAATGGCAGCTGGGTTTTAGATGGGAGCTTTGGACAGAGGCCCCAGAAGATATTCAGGGCCTGTGGAGAGGTGAGAGGGGGACAGGAGACAGTGTCAGGGGGACCCCACATATGGTCAGCCTGTGGTTGAGTCTGGGGATCTGGCAGCCTGATTCAGAGGAGTCATATGGGCCTGGTCATTGTCCCTCTGGCTTCTCTGGGTATGGGGCTAGCCCCATCCCTTCAGCTATCTGCTGTAGGTCTGACTGCCCAGGGCTGTCTGTATGGGGTCCCAGTGCCACTCTGCCTGCTGGGAGTGGCTGGGCAGGGTGGGGGCCAAGACATGGTACCCAGGAAAGCAGATTCCTGAGTCCTTAGACACCTGGCCCAGTTAGATGGTGCTCCAGCTTGACCATCCCAAGGAGATGGGCTAGAGAAGTCAGGGAATAAGGCGGTCTTCACATTCCCACCTGCCCCCGCAACTCACAACACCTCAGGTCCCACCTCCAGGGAGCTGGGCAAGCAGAGTTACTCCACAGGATGGGTGCACGTGTGTGTGTGCACACAAGTGACAATGGGGGCCTGTGCAACTTCAGTCAGGGTTCTCTTCATACTCTACCACAGGCTGTCAGATTTAGCAGATGAGACTATAGGATACAGTTACATTGGCATTTCCAGACAGACTGAATAATTCTGTGGTATATATCCTGAAATTAATTTCAAATAAACAGCAAATAAAAATTTAGCATACTTATTTAGTATAAGTATATCCCAAATAATTGGAATGAGGTTGTTTGCTTTTTTGGTGATAAAATATACGTAACAAAATTTACCCTCTTAACCATTTCTAGGTACACAGTTGAGTGGCAATAAGCATATTCACATTGTGCAGCCATCATCACATCTCAGAGCTTTCTCATCTACCCCAAAGGACACTGTCCCCATTAACCACCCACTACCCTCTGTCCCCCCAGCCCCTGGTGCCCACCCTCACACAAGTGGAATTCACAGTGTGTGTGCCATTTT
Organism: Murina feae; assembly: GCA_004026665.1. Taxonomy (NCBI): domain Eukaryota; kingdom Metazoa; phylum Chordata; class Mammalia; order Chiroptera; family Vespertilionidae; genus Murina; species Murina feae. The sequence goes on along the minus strand of PVJC01013567.1, from coordinate 3,281 downwards.
TTTCCATGGACACCGTGGTTCAGAGGTTTATCGGGCCGTAGTGTGTGTCAGTGCTTCAGTTCTTGTTGAATAATTCCCGTTGTGTAGATGAATCGCATTTCGTTTATCACGCATCCATCAGTGGTCGCCGTTTCCATATTTGGTTCTTGTGAATAATGCTCTTATGAACAGGGGTGTACAAGGTTCTGTTGAAGTCCCAGCTTTCCATTCTTTTGGGCCAATTCCTTTTACACTAAAAGACAGTGCATCATTTTTCTGAAATTCCCATCTAACCGTTTTCTGTCCTGTACCTATGGTGCCCCCCCTCCAGTCTTGCCTGCAGGGCTGGGCTCCCCACTGGGTACCCACACACCTGAGAGCTGGTGCATGCTGGAGATGGCCTGCCGCCTGGGTGGCCATGCTGAGTCAGTGGCAGGAGCCCTCCTGCCAAGAGCCTGCTGCTCCAGGAGGCATCTGTCTTCCCGCCTGCTCAGGAATTCCCCTGGGACTGGAATCCAAGGACAGTGTGGGAGAACAGGATTGTTCAGCTGTGCTGGGCCCTGTCTCCGTCCACTCCAAGCTGAGTGACATCCCATGCCCACGTGGTTGGCTCTGTTTGTTAGAAGAGGAAAGAGGAATCACTGTAAAGATTCAATGATTCAGAAACCTGGAGATGGCTGGGAGCCCTCCATCTCTGCGGGGAGGACCTCGGCCAGGCCTCTGTGACAGGAAGAGACCCCTCATGGGGCAGGAACTTACCCTGTAGGTTGCCTCACAACCTCCCTGCTGGTTATCATGCTGCCCCTGGGAGGGGTCACAGGTCAGGGAGGTGCCAGTTTCTGGGGAGAAGTCTAAGACTGTGTTTCTGGGGCCATGAAGATGTTATGTTGTTTCCTTAAATGCCAGCACTGGGCAAAGGTTCTGTATAGTTTCTTTATACATGTTTATTTATGCTGCACCAGCTCTGGCCTGGGTGCTGGGCAGAGTCCAGAGAAGGGAAGGGGAGTCTGCACAGCAGGCAGAACAGTGCCTTCTGTCAGGACTCAGGGAGGGCTGCAAGGGCGGGCAGGTGCTTTGTGCCAGAGGGTCCTGGGCAGGCTTCCTGGAGGAGGGGAGAGTCTTTAAAGAGCAGGGCAAGGGGGAAGGGCGCGTGAGATGGCGGTGTTAGCTGAAGCAGCAAGTGGGGGTGACTGCTTAGGGGCTGGCATGCCTGGCTGGAGGCCTGCCCTAGGGGCTCCCTTGGTGGCACCTGAGGCTCTTCTCTGTGTTTCGGCCCAGCTGAGAGTTGGCACCAGCTATGCCTGCTTGGCGCTCTCAGGGTAGATGGATGTGCCTGCTCTGCCTCTTTGTGGGGAACGTGGCATCCTCCTCTGCTAGTAGAAGGATGTCCCCTTTGGACAGGCAGAGGGGCAGCACCAGTCCATCCTGGGCCTCCTCCGCTGCCCCCAGGCTCTAGCAATGGGGGGAGGGGAAGCTAGATGGGAGCGCTGTGAGGGATGGGCCTGTAGACCTGTTCCAGACAGGTGCCCCCCACAGCACAGCTTGGGCAGGGCTTGACCCGGGGCGAGGCTTCTAGGGAGCATGTCAGGCCCAGGACCTTCTCCAAGACCTGGGGTCACGGGTGCCGCCGTTGCAATCCCAGAGTCTCCTTGGTCCCTTACTTATCCTGAGGCCACAGCACTGCTCGTGAACCCTGAAGCAGCTGTGGAGAGGCAAGGCAGGGGGCCCCACCTCTCGGCCAGAGCTGTGACCAGGCCCACGTGTCATGGGGCCACCACCTCACCTGGTATTCCCTGAGGAGGAGCCGGGCAGCACAGAGAGCACCTAGGAGCTACCCAGGCGAAACCCTTCTTCCAGGGTCTTAGGTGCGTGTCCTTCCTTGGCCAGGGCACTTTGCTCAAGAATGGCCTATGCAGCAAGTCTCTCCGTGTCCCCATGTGCAGGCTGGCTGAGGGGGTACACACACTGGCCGCTGCACTGAGGGGAGGGTGGCTCCGCCAGTGAGCTGAAGGTTTTCTCCAGTGGGGCTGGCAGGCACAGTGAAGGCAAGGGCAGGCCTGGGGCTACAGGGAGTAGGGGGTATTGATGGGAGTCATCATGAGGTCCAGGGAGGGGCCCAGGTGTGGGAGGGTGACCTAGGAGGTGGGGGTTGAGCCAGGGGAGACTGTGGCCAAGTGTTAGTATTTCCTGGGGGAAGCAGACCCAGGACCTGGGGATGAAGGCCCAGGTCGTGGAAGTGTGAGAAGGGGGAATGCAGGGGCTTCCAAGAATGCCAGGTGACTGGTGGTAGCCTCTGAGTGCCCAGACAGCAGAGGGGATCTGGTCCTTGTTAGTGGGAGAGGGGACTCCCAGGTGGTCAGATGCCACTCTCCATCCAGGAGAGAAACTTGACATCCCCCAACCCCAATAGACCCTGGGTCCTTTGAGCACAGGACCCCCTGTGCAAGCTGTGTCAGAGGGGTTAGGGGGGAGGGGCTCGGCTGCTTGCCCCAGCGGGCACCTGGTAGTCACAAGGCTGAGGGGTTGTGCGCCAGGCAGGCGGCAGGCGGCAGGAGGGGGCTCGGGGCAGCCTGGGTGGCGCGAACGCAGCGGGCGGGGCTGCGGGAGGAGGCGCGTCCCCGCGGGGAACCGCCCTGGCCGCGCGCGCCAGTGCGGCTGCGGTGCTGCCCGGGCCGTGGTCGCAGAGTCCGGATCCCTCGTCCTCCCGCCCTGGCCGGTTCCGGCTTCTCTCCTCCAAGCCCGGTCCTGCTCTTCTGCCTTTCCCGCCGGACCTCTAGACCCCCGTCTACCCGCACCCGGAGTCCCGCGCGCATCCCCCGGAACATCGCCGCCGCCGCCGCTGGAGCCGCAACCACCGCCGCCGCCGCTGGAAGGGTTTTAGGGCCAAGGCTTGGGTGGCATCCACGGAGCTGGGATCCAAGCTGGGGGACTCAGCCCGGGCCCCAGCCCACCATCCACCACATGGCCATTTCCATTTCCGCGTTCCAGTGCATCCCCATCCCCAGGCGCGCACGACCGCCGTCACTCCCTCACTGGCTCCTGGCCCCTCGCCATCCTCATCTCCAGCCCCACCGCCCATGCTACCACACACTCACCTGCCATAGCCCCTCTTGGCCCCCTGCATCCCGGTCTTTTCTCCACCCCGTCCCCATCATGAGCCCCCTCGCCTGTCTCCACACCCCTTGGATCTCTCCGTCCCCCCTGCACCCCATCACCAACCGTTCTCTCCATCAGTAACCCACCTTTACCCCATCCCTGTGGCCCTCTGCGCCCCTATCCCCCCAGTGTCCCGCCGCCCCTAT
>PVJC01013566.1:0-37792 GCA_004026665.1 Murina feae | reverse complement strand
TAGCAAGAACCTACAGCCAAAATTACTTTACCCAGCAAAGCTATCATTCAGAATTGAGGGTCGGATAAAGACCTTCACAGACAAGAAAAAGCTAAAAGAGTTCATCACCACCCAACCAGTATTATATGAAATGCTGAAAGGTATCCTTTGAGAATGAGGAAGAAGAAAAAGGAAAGTAAAAATTATGAACAACAAATATTTATCAATGAGTGAATCTAAGAATCAAGTGAATAAAAAATCTGATGAACAGAATAAACTGGTGAATAGAATAGAATCAGAGGCATAGAAAGGGAGTGGACTGACAACTTTGGGGGGTTAAGGGTGTTGGGGGTGCGTGAAGAGAATGGACAATAATTGTACACCTATGGATGAGGACAGTGGGGGGGCAAGAACAGAGGTTGGGGTGGGAGATGGGAGGAGGGGAGCTATGGGGGAAAAAAGAGGAACAACTGTAATAATCTGAACAATAAAGATAAATTTAAAAAAAGAATAAAACAGAATATAAAAAAAAACACATAATAATTTTTAAGTGTATATGAAACATTTGCAAGATAGATTATATTCTGAGCCATAGAACAAAACTCTATAAATTTAAAAGGATTGAAGTTATACAAAGCATATTCTCTATCTACTGTGGAACTAAATAAAAAATTGGTATCAGAAAGGTACCTGGAGAATCTCCACATATTTAAAAGCTAAGTAACCAATCTCTAAGTAACCCATGAATTAGAGAAGAAATCAGAAGGGAAATTAGAAAGTATTTTAAACTGAATGAAAACACAACCTATCAAAGTATATGGGATGTCACTAAAGTGGTACTTAGGGGGAAATTTACAGTTCTCAATGCCTATACGAGGAAAGAAAGGTCTCAAATGAATGACCTCAGTGCTACCTCAAGAGACTAGAAAAAGAAATTAAATTCAAAGTAAGCAAAATAAAAGAAATAAAGATCAGAGTAGAAAAAAATGAAATAGAAAACAGAAAAACAATAGAAAATTACTGAAACAAAGATGGTTCTTTGGGATGAACATAAATTTGATAAACTTTTGGGGAAGGTGGATAGGTTGACTGTGGTGATGGTGTTTCATGGATGTATTCTTAGGTCAAAATTTATCAAATTGTGTTTTATACTGATTTTTCCTCTATAAAGCTAAAGTTTTAAAAAATGAGATTTCAGTTAAGTGGTAAGTACATGTAGAAAATTAAAGTTTGGTAAAGGGAAAGAGTGACAGTTATATATGTGTTAACATTAGATAGTGTTCAGGGAATGCTCTCTGAAGAAGTGAAATTTGAATAAGAGATCTAAATGAAGTGAGTAAGCTGTATGATGTCTCTGGGAATTTGGGAATGAGTTTGGCATTTGTGAATTGCAGAAAGAGGTCCAGTGTTGCTAAGGCAGAATGAACAAAGAGAAAAATAATGGAGATAAATTTTGAGAAGAAGTTAGGGGCCAGATTATGTAGGACGTTTTATAGACATGGTTGGGAATTTGGATTTTCTATCTATCCATTTTTAATATAATTATTTTTAATATTTTTATTGATTTCAGAGAGGAAGGGGGAGGGAGAGAGATAGAAACATCAACAATGAGAGAGGATCATTGATCCGTTGCCCCCAACTGGGGATTGAGCCCACAACCTGGGTATGCGCCCTTGACCGGAATTGAACCCAGGACTCTTCAGTCCAAAAGCCAACGCTCTATCCACCAAGCCAAATCAGCTAGGGCAATATATTTTTTAATATATTGCCCAGAGTTTGTAACAGGAGGGCCAGAGCTTCCTCCCAGATTCAAATTTATAAAATCTCAATTGACTGGTGAGGCCTATTGGGATACTTCTTATCTAATTTGATTTCTGGGGGGACTTCATTCACATCTTCAGTGGTCATTTGAACAAATGGAATTATGTTCTTCATGTTCTCTAGCTCTTTCATATTCTTCAATCGTGATTTCTGAGAGAGACAAAAAATTCACCACACCTTTAACATCTTTTTTTTCTTTAGTATCCACTTGGACCATTTATTTATCCTCTGGCACAGGCATCTTCGGACATTTAGCTTCTCAAAGACATGTGCCACCCTGGCCTTCACCACATGGCCTTGTTATAATCCCAATCAGTAGCAAGTGGATTTTCAGGTAGAGTAGCCAACCTGGAGGTGAGGATCTCATTCTGGGATTTCAGTGAGTTTTAAAACAAGTTTCACTCAGCCATCGTGATGTCTTTCAATAACCCTACTGTCCACAATAGCAAGTAGGTTTTACTTTTACATATTGAAAGATTTTTAAACGAGAAAAGAAGTGTTCATATTTATTTTACATTTGATAAATATTGTTGTGGATACTGTGAGGGAAATTGAATCTAGGGGCAAGAAGTGAAGCAAGGAAGAAATGGTGAGGATTACTTATACAATACTCTAAGCAGGATGACAGTGGCTTGGAACTAGGGTGGTAACAGTTAATATGGTGAAAAATTATTAGATTCTTTAAAAAGTGATAGATTCAAGTTATTTTTTAGAGGTAGACTTGTTAATAGATTGGATGTGAGATATGAAGGCAAAGAGAGGATTTTAAAGATAGCAGACTTTTGTCATAAACAGTTGAGTGAATGGTGGTGTTATTTAATGAGATGAAACATACTAAAGGAGGAACAGGTTTTAGTGGGGTGGATAAAGAGTTCAGATTTTACCATGTTACTTTTGAAGTGCTTATTAGGTATCCAAATGACAGTGTTAAAGCAATTGGTTATATCAATGTGAGAGCAAGAAGACAGGTCCAGGCTGGAGATATAAAATTGGAATTAATCTATAGATGATATTTGAAAACATTAGACTGGATGCGATTACATAGCATGATAGCCAGCTTTCATCCAAGATGTCCCCTAAAGATTTCCAACTTGTGGTATTCACAGTATGTAATCTCTTTCTCATTGTACCAAAGTTAGGTTTGTGTGACCAGTAGTAAATGGCAGAAATGGTGGTATGTCACTTCCTAGATTAGGTTATAAAAGACCCTGCAACTTCTATCTTAGACTTCTGCAACTTCTTTCTCTCTCTTGGATAACTTGCTCGGGGGGACGTCATGTCATGACCAACCTTATGGAGAAGTCTTTATGATGAGGAACTGAATCTTCCTGTCAGCAGCTAAATGAGTAAGCTTAGAAGCAGATATTCAAACCCCTTTAGAGACTGCAACCTCAGGAGAGACTCTGTGCCAGAACCACCCAAATAAGCCACTTCTGGATTCCTGGCTCTCAGATACTGTGTGAGATAATAAATGTGTGTTGTTTTAAGGATAATTTGTTACAGAGAAATAGATCACTGAGACTCATAGGGAGTAAATTTACATAAAGAAGAATACAGATACCTAGAGCACTCCAATATATCGATGTTGGGAAGGGGAAAAGGAACTAGTAAATAAGGTTGAAAAGGAGGAATGTTAAGATAATGTAGTACACGGAAGCCAGATGAATGAAGTGCTTTAAGGAGGGAGTGAAAACTATGTCAACTGTTATTGCAAGAAGGGGAAAATTTGGACTGAAGATTGGTGATTGATTTGCCCAAATTGAGATCTTTAAAGACTTTGGCAACAATATTTTCAGTGGACTATTGGGACGAAACTGATTAAAATACCCTGAGGCAGGTACACCTTTGTGAGGAGTTTTGCTCTAAAAGAGGCCAGAGAAATGGTACGGTAGCTGGAGGAGATATCTATGAAGACTTTTAAAATATTAGTATCTGCATATTTAGTTGCTATTGGAAATAATTCCGTGAATCGAGAAGTTGATAATGTTAGAAAGAGATGATAAATATAGGTATAAAAAGTTAGTCAACTGGGTAATAGGAAAATAAGGTAGTTCTCACTCAATTGCTTCTCTTAGTGAAATAAGAAATGAGCTTGTTCGTTGAAAGTAAGAAGTGGGGAGGGAGGTTAATGGTTGAGGAGAGGGGAAGATACGAAATAGTCCTTTCAGAAAGAATATGTTGAATGAATAAATGGAAGAGCTATGTCTAACCACTTAACCATAGTTTAAAATGTCATTTCTCTGGGAAAATGCATCTTAGGTACAATGAGGAAGGCTAGAACACATTGTTACTCTTTTTCAGGTAAGAGTGTGTGTGTGTGTATGCGCACACACTTGTATGAAAGAGGATAAAGGCATGAGAAAGTGATTTCTAGCTAGAAGAAGCATGTGAACTCATTCTTTACATGTATAAAATAATCCCTTTAGGACTGTTAATTTTTAAGAACTCTGAATGAAGGGGCAAAACAGTTGCTTCCCTTAAACACAGAGGGGGCGGGACTTCAAACTCAGAGCCCTTTGTCCCTTCATTCATGATTATGGGTTAATTTTCTTATAGGCTGGGTATTCATAAATTTATAGCCAGCTGTATTTTAGTATCTTGAAGTAATGAAATATAAATAAATAAAATTATGTCAAGCCAAATGAAAATAATACTTTTGAAAAGAAAGTTCATCATTGCTTTGCATTGTTAATCTTCAACAGATTTTAGTTCTTAGGGAAAGGTAAGAATAGGTGAAAGTGAAGAAGGAAAATCTGTACAGGAGAGAAAAAAGGAATTTAGCAACCACAGGTTAGATTTTTATGACTGCCTTCAACAGATGTGCTGTGTTCTATGTTTAGCTAAGTATTGATAGTTAAATTGTGAATTTAGCAACCTTGATCGGGAGTGTAGGCTTCTCTATAATAGTATTATATGCAATTAAACTATTGCATATATGTTAGTTCATTATGGAAACCAGCCCATTTACTGATAGGCTTTTTGAGAACTATTTGTTCTGATATTTCTGAGACTAATTTAGAGCCATTCTAAACTATCTGAAGCATCAAAACACTTTGAAAGGAGACTATTGGTAATATAAATATCAAGTTACTACTTTTTACTAACAAAGATAAATAGGGGGGAAAAGAATCCATTAGTAGATAGTTGTGAAAGCTTAATTCTTTTAGAACTTTGAAAGGCAAAGCTGATGCCCCCATTTTCAAAAAGAGGTTCAGGTAGCTAATATACTGAGGTTTACTGTATGCTAAGTACTTTGTGCAAATTACACTTCATCCTTTTAAGAACCCTGTGAAATAGGTCACTATTCTTGTTTTACAGCTGAGGAAACTAAGGCTCAGAGGGGAAAGGTACACAGGTGAAACGTGGTTTTAATATACTTCTATTGATTTCAGAGAGGAAGGGAGAGAGAGCGATGGTAACATCAATGATGAGAGAGAATCATTGATCAGCTGCCTCCTGCATACCCCACATTGGGGATCAAACCTGGACTCCGGGCATGTGCCCTTCAGTTTGCAGGTCAATGCTCTGTCCACAGAGGCAAACCAGTTAGTGGAACTTGGTTTTAAATCTGTGTCTAATTCCAAAGCTAGCTTGTTCTCACTACAAAGCCTGTTAATGACCTTTACAATATTATAGGACACATTTTTGTCTGTATTTGGATTTGGGAAGAGGCGCTTCTGAGTCACCAGCATGGACTCACTAAAACGAAGTCATGCACTTTCCTATTACAGTAGCAGACCAACCCTCCTCTCTAGAACAATTAGAAAAGCAGGAGGAATACGAAAACACATCTGCTTGAAGTCACTGGCAAGTATCAAGGTAGCCAAGATTTAAGAGGCTGAGGTTCCAGAGAAGAAAGTACAACATGTGAGACTGACATTCTGACCTGCTTTCTCCTTGATGAATTTACTAGTTTATAAGAGGCACAGGCTGAGAGGCAGAAAAACAAAACAGAAATTGGCTGGTAAAAGGTTAAGGAATTATTGGCGATCTTATGGTGCTCGGGAAATATAAATTTGAGTGCATGGCTAACCAAGGTGGCAGGGCTCTGATAGAGGACTTGGCTTTCATTTGGGACCTCTGAAGAACTGTACTCAAGGAAGAAGGGTAGATATTATTATAGACTAGTTTTATAAAGTCTGAATCCAGCTTCTAATTTGCTAAACCCCTGATTAGATTAATGTGATATAATTCTATTCTAATTGCTTGCCAGAACTTAAAGAAATTCTTTCTGGCCTGACTGGTGTGGTTCAGTGGTTGAGTGTCAACCCATGCACCATAGGTCACTGGTTAGATTCCTTGGTCAAGAAACATGCGTGAGTTGGCCCTCAGTGGGGGCCTGCAGGAGGCAGCTGACTGATGTTCTCTCTTTCATTGGCATTTCTATCTCTTCCTCTCCCTTCCTTTCTCTCTAAAAAACAACAACAACAAAACACACACACACACGCACACACAAAAAAAAAAACCACACACACACAAAATAATAAAAACCTCAAAAAGAAATCCTTTCTGAAGGAAAATAGCGTCATTTAGAATCTCTGCAATTTTTCATACACAAATGTTCATCATTCAGTCCAAAATTACTAAGCATAATAAGTGGCAAGGGAAAAAAGCAATAAAACATAGGTGATCTAGATATTGAGTTATCAAATTTGGATTTTAAAATACATAACTGCAACCAATAATTAATATGTTCAGAAAAGAGATGCCAAGACAGAGAATTTTACCAGGGAACTGTAATATGTAAGAATGAATCAAATGGAAATTCCAGAACTGGAAAACAATAACAAATTAAGACTTCAGTAGGTGAGTTTAATGACAGATTATACAAAGATAAAGAAAAAAAGGATTAGTGATCTGGAAGATAGGTTTGTAGAAAATATTCAGATTGGAACTTGGAAAGAAAAGGATAAAAAACAGAGAAAAAAGAGCTTTATGAGACACAGCAAAAAAGGTTTAACATACATGCAAATGGAGTTCCAGCATGGGAAAAGAGACAGAATGAGACAGAAACAATATTTGAAGGGGTGGCTGAAAATATTTTCAACGTTTTTGAGAGATTTTAATTCCAAAGTCCTATAAACACAAGCAGCATACATTAAAAGGAAACATACATCATAAAAACTGCCACAAACCAAAGATATTAAAAGTAGCCAAAGGGGTTAGTTAAAAAATAGTAAAATGAAAACTAACTTTTTACAAAAGTGGTGGAATTCAAAAGACAATGAGAGTTAGAATTATCTGCCAACATAGAATTCTGTATTAATTGAAAACATCTCTCAGAAATGAAAGCAAAATAAAGGGACTTTCAAAGCAAATGAAAATTGATAAGGCTCTGGCCAGTAGCTGAGTTGGTTAAAGAGCATCATCCCAAAAAATCAAGGTTGCAGGTTAGATCCTGGTTAGGGCACATACAAGAATCAACCTATGAATGCATAAATAAGTGAAACAACAATTCAATGTTTCTCTTTCTAAAAAACAATCAATAAAAAATTTAAAAATTGATAGAATTTGTTGCCAACAGACTGTTTCATTAAAATAATACAAAAGGGCAGAAGGATTATGTCTTTGACAGCATCATGAAATGTAGGAAGGAGTAAATAACAATGAAAATGGTAAAAATGTGGGTAAATCTACATAAATACTGTGTAAAATAATGTCTTGTGCGTTTTATATATAGAATTAAAGTTGTAACAACAGTAATACAAAAGACTGGGAGGAGCTTTATGGAGTTAAAGTGTTCAGAGGTCCTTATATTATCTAGGAAGTAGGAAAGGTAATAATTTATATTATATTCTAATTAAAGCCAATGATTTTCATCATAATCTGAAGGTTTACCATTGAAAGAATAGTAGCTAAATATATAGGGTGGGGCAAAAGTAGGTTTATAGTTGTTTGTATGGAAAATAATAATAAATAATAATACAAGAATAAACTCTTACCCTGGCTGGTTTAGCTGAGTGGTTAGAGTGTCCACCCTTGGATTGAAGGGTCACAGGTTTAATTCCCAGTTAAGAGCATGTACCTCAGTTGTAGGTTCCCCAGCCCCGGTAAGAGTGTGTGGAGGAGGCAACCAATTGATGTGTCTCTTTTACATCTATGTTTCGCTCTCTCTCCCCCTCCTCCCTCCCTTCCACTCTCTTTAGAAATCAATGGGAAAAATATCATGTCCTTAGGTGAGGAGAAAAAAAAAAGAATAAACTGTTTCACATATTCACAATTGTAAACCTACTTTTGCCCACCCTGTATAACCAACAAGCTAATAGAGGGGAAAATGGAGTAATAAAAATATGCAAAAGCAAGCAAGAGAGACAATAGCATAGAGAAAATGGGACAAATGGAAAATAGTAAGATTAAAACAAAAGTAAATCAATAATTAAATTAACTGTAAATAGACTAAAAATCTAACTAAAAGGTAATCATTGTCAGATAATGTTAAAGAAAAATAATTATATGCTGTTTTTAAGAAATACATCTTGCATACAAGGACACAAGATTGAAAGTAAAAATATGGAAAAAGATATATCATGTAACATTAACCCAAAGAAGCTATTATATAAGTCTTAGAACTAAAGTTCACCTTATACCTATAGTGTATTAACACTTCTTAAACAGATATTTATCATGTTGGGTTTTGTTTATTCTCTTTATTCAATTCAGCAGATATTCCTAGCGGCACAAAATTATCCAGTGATATAAAATTATTCTCCCTAATATGTACCCTGCCAGCTAGCATAGAACAGTATTCTAGGAAAGAAAGACATTGTTACTGACAGGATAGCTTCTAACCCCACCTCCTACTATGGAAACTGATAATAGTAAGACTTAAATTAATTTGCTTATTTGTTTTTCTCCTGCAGACTCCATTAATAATATACCTCTTTCATTTCCTGATTGACTATGCTGAATTGGTATTTATGGTAAGCAACCTTCCACATAAAATGAATATGTATATATTTTAAATTTTATTGTCTTTAATCTTTTTGTTTATAAGGAAAAATCTATTTCAGGAGCTCAGGAGTTTCTTAGAATATAAAAGCAAAAACGTATTTTTAATTTGGATTTATGGAACTGTAATTGTATATTTGACCCTTGAACAATAGGAGGTTAAGGGTGCCAACCCTCAACACAGTTGTCTCTCAGTATCCAGGGGCATTGGTTCCAGGACAACCTCCCCGACCTTTCCCCAATACCACATGGATATAAAAAAAAATGTCCTTGGGTGCCCAAGTCCCCTATATAAAAGGATGTAGATCAGTGCATATAGTTGGCCTTATGCATCTGTGGACTTCCAACCTTGGATGGAAAACAGTACAAATATTTACTGAAAAATATCAGCGTATAAGTTGACCTATGCAGTTCAAACCCAGGATGTTCAAGGTCAACTGTATTATGGAAGTATGAAGAGTAGTTTATGACATATGACCAGTTCTAATTTCTTATACTTTTAAAATTTCATATGTGAACTATGTAGCCTTGAATTTTCTAGTTCTAAGATTCTATGACTGGCTTTCATTATGGTGCCAGTGTTCAGGATATCCTCAATTTCCTAAGCATCCTGCCAAGAGATTCTGTGATAAGGACTTAGGTCTGGTGAGACTTTCAGGGGTAAGAAATTGAGAAGACAGGGCTATGTTTTGAGAGCATAGTAATTTGAAATACCTGTTTAATCTAGGGTTGAAAATCTGGGTAAAATAGAAGGTCCACAGAGCTCTTCCTTAATAATTATAATGAGTGATGTTTATTGAGGACTTACTTTGTTCTAGGCACTTGACATACATCAGGCCTACAAAGGTGGGTATTATTTCCACTTTATAGAAAACTTAATAACTTAATAAGCAATTACAGAGCAAGTTTTCCAGTCATACCTCCCTGAAAAGGCTTTCTCTTTGGATAGTCAAACTGAGGGCTGTGGTTCTACCTGACTTTAAGAAGTCAGTACTGGGTAGTCCACCGCCTTCCAGAAACATCAGACCCTAGTAGCATTCCATTACTTCCACAATAATTGGGTTCATTTCCTTTTATTACTCTTTCTCTTGACAGATAACTGATGCACTCACTGCCATTGCCCTGTATTTTGCAATCCAGGACTTCAATAAAGTTGTGGTGAGTAGTCAGTGTGTTGGACAAAACTAGTAGAATCTGGTAACCTGCTTGTATCTGTTATTAAAAAGAGCAAAGGTTGTGCATGTACTTAAGGATCCAACATGTTTTAAGATACTAAGAAGTGGGGGTGCAGCTTCTGGCTTGTTCAGCCAGTCCTGGAATAGCCAAGCAAGGCAGCTTTACTAATAGATACAGAAAGGTTCGCTTAATCTTTGTAGGTTAATATCCTCTCACCTGTGCCAGTTTAGACTTTTTGAACTATAGTTATATTAATGAGGACCCTTAAAAATTATTCCATACCTTTCACCAGTTGTTTTTTTTTTACAGAGGAAAATTATAGCTTTTAACTCACTGTGTTAAGCCTATCTGAGGTAAAATTCCCAATTTCTATTTCCCTGCAGAGAGCAATCTTAATTGGAAAAATTGGCGTGTATTAAACAGCTGTTGAAAGTGAGAATGCAAACTTTAGTTTTACTCCATATGTAATAACCAAGGAGAATTGTATAGTGGGACTATTTTCATTTTCCTTGGTTCTAAGAGAGTTAACAGATTAACCATGTGTGCTATATATGTAATTATTTTAAAAATTGGCTGCAGTCCTCCTTGATTGGCTGAGAGCCACTGAGAAGATTTAGACCAGGGTGAGAGAAGGCTGCATCCCATTAGTGTTGTCTGTTTGTGGTTCATTTTCACTTCTGTTACCAAGTAATAGAACCAGAAATAGCAGTCTGTCTTTCTGTAGCACTGGTCATCAGTAACAAATAAAGCTAGTGAATTATAGAATTTTGGACCTCAAAGACACTGTTAAAATATCTAGACTGAGAGTTCTTTACTTGGGGTCCCTTATTAGGTCTAAAAAACCCTTGAGGTGGTATGAAAATTTGTATATGTATGTGCATATGTCATTTTTTTTTCATGTGTAGAGTCCATAGTTGTTAACAGTGCTCAAAGGGTCCTTAATTCCTCTCCTAAGTAATTAAGAACTACATTTTAGAGACCTAGTAACACTTAGAGCAGGGAGTATGTATCTTAAACTAATGGAGCATGTGACTATGTGGTTGCTAAGTGAAATAAGTCAGAGAAAAAAGGCAAATACTGTATGATTTCACTTACATGTGGAATTTTAAAAAGTCAGACTCATAGAAACAGAGTAGATTCATGGTTATTGGGGATTGGGGATGGGGGAAGGGGATTTTTGGTCACAGAGTACAAACTTTTAGTTATAAAATAAGTAACTTCTAAGGAATCTAATATACCTATAGCATAGAGACAGTAGTTAACAGTGTTTTTTTTTTGTATACTTGAAAATTGCTAAGAGAGTAGATCTTAAATGCTTTCACTACAAAAAAACACACATAATTATGTGAGGTGATGGATGTGTTAACTAACATTATTGTGTTAATCATTTTGCAATATATAAAGGTGAGCAAAAGTAGGTTTACAGTTCATATGGAAAATAATACAATAATCTATACTAATAAAAGGGTAATATGCTAATTAGACTGGGAGACGTTTCAGACGTCCTTCCAGACAAAGCCATGGTGGTGGGGCTGAGGCAGAGGCAGTTAGGGGCGATCAGGCCAGGATGGGAGGCAGTTGGGGGTGAGCAGGCTGGTGGGGGGGCAGTTGGATGCAATCAGGCTGGCGGGGGGGGGCAGTTGGAGGTGAGAAGGCTGGCAGGGGGGGCAGTTGTGGGAGAGGAGGCCAGCAGGCAGAGTAGTTAGGGGCGATAAGGCAGGCAAGCAGGTGAGTGGTTAGGAGCCAGCGGTCCCGGATTATGAGAGGGATGTCTGACTGCCGGTTTAGGCCCGATAAACCGGCAGTCAGACATCCCCCTTAGGGGTCCCAGATTCGAGAAAGTGCAGGCTGGGCTGAGGGACACAATGCGCACCCCCTCCCCCATGCACAAAATTCATGCACCAGGCAACTAGTTAATAAATAATAACAAGAATAAATTTTCTTGTACTCACAACTAAAAACCTACTTTTGCCCACCCTATAAATGTATATCAAATCATTATATTGTATATCTTAAACTTACACAATGTTATATGTCAATTGTATTTCAAGAAAGCTGGGAGGAAAATTTTTACAGGTGAGATGAAATGCTTTAACAAGATTCCGTGGAAAGTCAGAGATGATACTAGTAAACTGAGCTTGAGATTCATAAGCAGAGGAGTTCAGAGACAAATTAGCAATGATTATTTTCTTTTCTAAGATAAATTGTGTATGTAAACCATAGTCTTTGTTCTTTGAAGTTATATGCTAAAATATTAGGGGTGAAGGGTCATGATACCACAACATAATTTCAAACGTTTCAGAAAAAAAATTATGTTTTTGTGTGTATAGAGAGATAAAAAAAATGTGGCAGAATGTTAACAGTTGCCCAGCTAGAGTGGCTCTATTGGTTGAGTGTTGGCCTGTGCTCTGAAAGGTTGCTGGTTCAATTCCTGGTCAGGGCACTTGTGGAAAGCAACCAATCAATGTTTCTTTCTCTTTCTCTCTGCTTCCTCTCTCTATGCATGTCCTTAGGTGAAGATTTTTTTAAAAAAAGAAACAAAAAAATGTTAACAGTTGATGAAATCCATTTTATTGAATTTTTATTGAATTTTTTTCAACTTTTCTGTAGTTTGAAATTTTTCAATGTAATAGGCCAGAGGAAAAAAAAGTCCATGTCTTTACCCACCAATGTGTGTATGCATGTGTGTGTGTAAATCGAACCATGACCTCCTGATTCATAGGTTGATGCTCAACCACTGAGCTACATGGGCCAGGTGAGTTTACTGGTTTATGTGACAGAAAAGTCAAGGAGAATATTGTTGGCTTCATGTACCAATAATTTATTTCTGAATTTATATGAAAACATATAGAAGTTTTTGAATTTTTTCTGTGTGTGACTTAAAGAGGGAGATCAAAAACCAAATGAGCTAATTGTCACTACCTTGTTTTTTTAGCATACCAAGACATTCTGTTATCACTGGCACCCAGTTAAATTTGAAATAGTTTTGTTTCTTCATCCTCAGAATTCAGCCTATAGGAATATTTTGTTTTGTGGTCAGAATAAGAATTTCATTTAAACTGTGTCAAAAATTGCCCTAGCCAGTTTGGCTTATTGAGTAGAGCATCAGCCTGTGGACTGAAGGGTCCCAGGTTCGATTCCAGTCTAGGGCACATGCCCAGGTTGCAGGTTTATTCCCCAGTAGGGGGTGTGCAACAGGCAGCCAATCAATGATTCTCTCTCAACACTGATGTTTCTCTCTCTTTCTTTTCTCCCTTCCTCTCAGAAATTAATAAAAATATATTTTTAAAAAATAAACAATGTCAAAAATTAACTCATTCTAAATGGCAGATTTTGATGATAATAAACAGTGGTTGGTTTGGATAGAGTATTGGCACATGTCTTCCTCCAAATCTTCCCCACTTTTTCAGAATGGGCCCATATCATACAGTCTGGAAGCAATTTAGTCTTGCTGGGATTTGAGACTTTTTTTTATTCCTGGTAATGGAGCTATGTCTATAATCAAAATGCATCCCAGAAAGTTGTGTCACAGAGAGGGGGAACACCATCCCCACCCCATCTCCAGCTGTTAGCCTGTAGAATATGAATGCTGATTGATTATGACCAGTTGATTCTCATGACATTTTACATTTACCTTACTTGACAAAAATAATGCTAGTCTAGTTATCCTTTGCTGAGATGTGCTTCTTGTTTAAAACGAAGAATTCCGCCCTGACTAGTTTGGCTCAGTGGCTAGAGAGTCAGCCTGCGGACTCAAGGGTCCCAGGTTCGATTCCAGTCAAGGGCATGTACCATGGTTTCAGGCACATCCCTAGTGGGGGGTATGCATGAGGCAGCTGATTGATGTTTCTCTCTCATCGATATTTCTAACTCTCTATCCCTCTCCCTTCCTTTCTGTAAAAAAAATCAATAAAATATATTTTTTAAAATAAATAAGTAAAATGAAGAATTCATGTGAGAAAGCTGCAGGTGTTTTGGTAGAGAGTGATAAAAATATGTATCCCCTTAATGTGCTTAGAGTTGTGAATTTGGAGGGTAGGCTCCTGAATTTGGAATGTGCTGAGGCTAACAGTTGGAGATGCAGCGGGGGTAGAGTATTCACCTCCCATCCCTCCACAGGTTTTGGGGTTGCAAAAGGGTGTAAGCACAGCCTTAATGATTAGAAAACAGCTCTTTATTTGAAGTAGGGGAATTATGCCCTTGCAAAATCAAATCTTGTGAGGGACAGGAAAGAGCTGCATGCGGGAGTGGGTAAGGAAAGGAAGGAAGGAATACTCCATCCTGGAGATTTTTTTTTTTAATTTTAAAAATTCTACTGAAATATAACACACATATGGAGGAGAGTGCAGGCATCTGTGTACAAGCTGATTAATGATCACAAAGGTGCCCTGGCTGGTGTGGTTCAGTTGGTTGGGCATTGTCCCTGGTCAGGGTACATACCAGGGTTGTGAGCTCGATCCCTGGTAGGAGGTATGCAGGAGGCAGTGGATCAATGTTTCCCTTTCACATTATTGTTTTTTTCTCTCCCTCTCCTTCCTTTCTCTCTATAAAAATAAATAAATTATTCTTTTAAAAATATGATCACAAAGGTAAATATGATCAAAAGGTCATTTCCTTTTAGGTTACTTTTAACCTCTCCTGTGTAGCTTGATATCTCATCATTGTCAAGGTGATGAATATATCTAGAAATACCTGCCTTTTAAATTGTACTTCTTAATATAATTTATTTTTAAATTTCTTTTTAAAAATATATTTTTCTTGATTTCAGTGAGGAAGGGAGAGGGGGAGAGAGAGAGAAACATCAATGATGAGAGAGAATCATTGATTGCCTCCTACATGCCCCCTTCTGGGAATCGAGCCTGCAACCTGGGCATGTGCTCTTGACTGGAATTGAGCCTGGGACCCTTTAATCCTCAGGCCGATGTTTTATCCACTGAGCCAAACCGGTTAAGGCTATTTTTATATTTGTAATATTTTTTTGGTGTGTATGTGTTTAATTTTCCTTAGATTCTTAGCCACTTTCCTATCTCTAACTGATGCAATAAGGATTTTAAAGAGAAATTTTGTCCATGGTTAGGGGAGCTGAGTCATTATTGAGCCTATAAGGCATAATGGCCAGCTGTGCTGGTGATACTGGGGAAGACAAAAGGAGAGGTAGCAAAGGATCTGGGAGCTGCTGGCCTAACTGCCATTCTCTCCTGGAAACTCACCTTTCATAAAATCTTTCTATGTTGAAGTATTTTGGAAGATTGGGATTATAAGGAAGTACTTTCTTTCACAGCTGGCACAGTGTCACCTTTGCCCAGGGTCTACTCATCCCTGTTTAGCTGCCTCCATCTCTGAGTGTAGTTCTGCAGGTTGGCTTCCAGCCTGGGGAATGGATCTGCATCCCCCCCTGTCTCTCTGGCTGCTCCTATATGAACTCGCTGTGTTTCCTTTTAACAGCCTTCTTTGTGGATCTCACACCATTCAGGTGGCCTTCTTTGTGCAATAGAACTCCAGAATCCTTAGCGAGTGAGGCCTCGGTCCTTCTACCACTGCTACTGCAGCTGTCCACACTCAGTGCTCTCTGTTAGTTAAGCCAGCCACCTTTTCTTTGATAAAAGCACCTTACTCTATATTTTGTCCTTTTAATTAGACAATTCCAACTGTGCATGGCAGGATAAATTTTACTGATGATAATTCCTACCACTTAACTTGGACTCTCAGAGATGATCAAAGGGAGGTTTTTGAAGTTTGAAGTTTGCTCAGGTTTTCTGAATATGCCTCTAGCTTAAATTATACAAGAAATCTGGTGTTACTTGTATTTCTGTGATGACCCTTTGATTTTCTTTTGAACTGAAAGATAACTCTTTAAACTCTTTTTTTTTCACTTAAAAATTTTAAATTATTAATACCAAAGATAAAAAATATATATAAATAATAATACACTCAGCCGGCATGGTTCAGAGGTTGAAAAGCAACCTATGGCTCGATTCCCAGTAAGTGTAAAAGTTGCGGGCTCGATCCCCAGTGTGGGGCATGCAGGAGGCAGCTGATCAGTAATTCTTTATCATCACTGACGTTTCTATCTCTCTCTCCCTTCTCTGAAATCAATAAAATATATTCTAAAAATGCATACTATAAATCTGTTTTGGCTTAAAAAATAAAATATTATACATAGAGTTCCTCTCTCTATACTTTCATCTCCTTACTCCTCCTCTCACCAGTTACCACTGTTCTGACTTCAGTGTTTATTATTCCTACACATGGCCTTGTAAATATCCCTAAATCACATGTAGTGTTATTTTGCATGCTTTGAACTTTATATAAATGGTACAATGCAGTATATATTCTGTTGTCACCTGTTGTTTTCATCATTAAATCTTTATTCACACAGTTAAGTGCTAACTACTTTGGCTACTCTGAATTACTCTATTTTATAATAGTTTTCAGCATTGATTTTATACTGTCTAAATAAGATTCTCTGATCATTAAATGAGCAAGGGTACCCATTTTGGGTTCAAAGACTTTTTCCATCTATAGTCTGACCCATGTTTACTTATAGGGTTGCCTAACTCTTTTTCATTCTGGAACACACCTGTGAGCTTGTTGGGACATACCAGGGTAAGGCAAAAGCTCTCCACCCCCATCTCACTCCCTCTTACCTATCCAGCTGCCCAGCCACACCCAGCTCTCTTTCTCTTCATCCTGGCCCTTTCCCACTTCCTCTGTGGAAGTAAAAAACTTGAAACAGGAGAGCTCAGAAGAAAACTCAGGATACTGTGACATTCAAGGGATCATTTCACTTTGCATGAAAACATTTCACTTTGCTGATGGGACTTTTGAGTCTTTAGGCCACTAATAATAACTCTTCAGAATGGCTAAGAGCTTTGCTTTGCCACCTAGTCATTCATATAGCCATTCAACAGGTATTTATCATTTGCTCACTGTGCCAGGTATTGGCAATAAACACTGTCCCTATGCTGTGGAACTTATAGTCTAGTGAGGAAACCACATATTAGTCGCATAAATTTTTTTAAAAGTTATAACCGTGAACAGTGCTATGAAACAATGTACATAATGGGGAGATTTTAGCTGATCGAGGGGGTTGAGTGTGCCTTCCTAAGAAAGTGAGGGAGTTCACTAGGGAGAGTGGGAATGAGATGTGCCTGGAGAGGTTGGGCCACGTGGGTCATGGAAGGACTTTTGTTTTTATCCTAAAAGCAACGGAAAGTAATTTGTTTCATGTGTTTTGTCATTTTTTCCAGTTTAAAAAGCAGAAACTCCTCCTTGAACTAGACCAGTATGCCCCAGATGTGGCTGAACTCATCCGAACGCCAATGGAAATGCGGTACATCCCTCTGAAAGTGGCCCTGTTGTAAGTATTCTCTGACAAAACAGGCTCAGTGCCAACAAATGCGAGGAAAATCTGATGAGACTTTCTCATGTTGTTTGTTGTATTTTTGGAGATTTGCAGTCTTAGTCATCAAGTATTTGCTGTAGTTCTGTTGCACAACTGGGGTTCTGGCCAGCAAAAGAGACAGAGCCATTCTTTTTCTTTTGAGACAAAGCTTCATACAGGAACATGCACAATCCACCCTTCACAGATTCTTTTTCACTCGATCTGAGCTCTAGCCTACTTATAACCACTGTTTTTTATTTTAAAAAAAAGAAAAAAAAGATCATTCTTCAGTTGTGATATATGGATTGAATAAAATTCTGATCTTTATGTGGTTGTTATTTTGAGGAACTTCTATCCTTTATGTACAAGTTAGCCCCCCATTTGTAGTTAAGAAAACAAGTACAGTTCCAGACAGACCCTTCCAGGATGCCTAAAATGGGTGACCAGTATGGGAGAGTGAAGCTTACGGAGGCTCTGTGAAAGAATGCCCTAGGAGTGCTCAGTGCTGCCAGGAAGTTTAATTCTTTCAGGTTATTCCCGTTTATATTCCTGAGATAGGCAAATGTGAATAATCATTCAATCAACTAATAGCCATTGAATATTAATATACTAGTTTTAGGGATACACAGGAAACAAGTCAGACAAGTTTCCTCATGGAAAAACATGACCTTAGAACTTTAGAATTGGAAGGAGCATTATGAGGACAGTTTATTCAACCCTCTGCCTGTGTGTGAATCCCCTGTTCAGTAGTCTAGATAGTTGGCTGTGTAGCTGCTTCTTAAACAGCACCTTCTATTTAGAAATGGTTCCCCCGACCACCAGTTTTGAGCTATCAGTTCATATCTATGAATTTCAGAAATTTTGCTGGGAACTAGTTAATAGAACCAGAGCTTTAGAAACATTATGAATCCCTTATGGACTAATATGTCTCCTGAGGGTAGTTTTATAGTAGCAGCAGCCTATCTGTAATTGTTGGGAGAAAAAACACCAACAATTTCTAGGCCTTTGTCTTTAGAACTGCTAGTGTTACAGCCCTGGGAGGTATTGGATTTAAGGTCTTTATTTGTAAATAATAATTATAATCTCCCTGAGACACTGGTATGTTTCTTCCTATCTGATAATCAGAATTATGTAACTGGTCTCCCTTTTCACACTGTCTGCCAGGAAACACAGAGCCAGATTTGAAGCTGATTATTACAGTGCTGTGTAAGACAAGTTGGGTCTTCTTTCCCTGGCCTTTACTTTTTCCTTTTATTAATGTTTTCCCTGGTCTTGTTTTTATTTTTATTTTACTGTTATTTTTTATTCTCAGTTCTTATTTGAGTCACCTCTAATCTTTTGTGTAAGCAAGATAGAAATAAATGAAAATAATAATCCATTATGACTGTATGAGTTTTCCTTACCACATTTCAAATTCATTTTCTCAGTCTATTTCTTTTCATCTCAGGAAAAGACTAGATGTTTCAGTTCAATTCCATCCTAGAGGAAGGAAGTTCAGGTGTCCTATGAAGTTCTATGGCATCTAGCTAGTCGAAGTCAGCAGATAACTTATTCTGTCCTTGGGATATGGCTAGTAGATACTGTTTTACTACCAAGAGGGCTAAATCAAAGCTGCTCCACCTTTTGAATGGGGGTAGCCTGTGTCACAGTTTAGGAACCTGACTGAGGAAAAAGTACTTTTTTGGTTTTCAGAGATGCATGTAACCATTCCTAAGATATATGATTGTGCGGAAATTGGTATAATTTTATCATTTTGAAATCTGAGGTAGTAGAAAGAATATAGGCTTTAGGGCTGGAAAGACCTAATTTGAATATATTCATTAGCTTGTGAACTTTGGGCAAATTAATTAATCACTGAGTCTCAGCTTCCTCATCTGTGAAACAGGAATAATGTTATTGCTAGTTTATAGGATCTCTGTAATGATTAAATAAGACAGTTTTCTACAGACCACATAGCACAGAATAAGGAGTGAAAGTTTAGTATCTTTTACACATTGGCCTCAATCCCACTCCATTCTCTCTCTTTTAAAAAAAATATATTTTATTGATTTTTTTTTTTTTTTTTTTTTTTTTTTTTTTTTTTTTTTGCAGAGAGGAAGGGAGAGGGATAGAGAGATAGAAACATCGATGAGAGAGAAACATCGATCAGCTGCCTCCTACACACTCCCCACTGGGGATGTGCCCACAACCAAGGGACATGCCCTTGACTGGAATCAAATCTGGGACCCTTGAGTCCGCAGGCTGATGCTCTATCCACTGAGCCAAACCGGTCAGGGCCTACTCCATTCTCTTTTACTTAGGAGAACTAATTTCTAAGAAGCTGCCTTCCCTCGAGTATGTTTTTAGTAAATCTCTTTAATTTTCTGGATATAGTAGCATAGACTTCCTGGTCCTTTGACCAGTATTACTAATACCAAATATGTGTGCTTTTCCCCAGCTATCTCTTAAATCCCTACACAGTCTTATCCTGTGTTGCCAAGTCTACCTGCGCCATCAACAATACCCTCATTGCTTTCTTCATTTTGACCACGATAAAAGGTAAGACACCCAAAAAGTACAAGCCCTGATTTGTATAACACTTAAACTGTGGACTTTTAAAAAACACAATGCAACACTTTAAAAAATATTTTTAAATTACACAAGTATGAGTGGATAAAAAAGCTATGGTACATTTACAATAGAATACTACTCAACTGTAAAAAAAGAGGGAAATCTTACCTTTTGGGACACCATGGATGGACCTGGAGAGTATGCTAAGTGAAATAAGCCAGTCAGAGAAAGACAAATACCATGTGATTTCACTTATTTGAGTAATCTAAAGAACAAAATAAATTAACAAACAACCCATAGTTACTTAATACAGACTGACCAGCTGTCAGAGGGGAGGAGGGTTGGGAGACTAGGTGGAAAAGATGAAGGAATTAAGCAAAACAAAAACAGAAATTATGGTGATTGCCAGAGGGAAAGAAGGGTAGGGGCGGTGGAAGAGGGCAAAAGGAGGATAAATGGTGGTGGAAAGAGACTTGACTTTGAATAGTGGTTGCACAATGCAGTATGCACATGATGTGTTACAGAATTGTACATCTAAAACCTGTATGATTTTATTAAGCAGAGTCACCTCAATAAATTCAATTAAGAAAAAAAACTACCCAAAAAAATTACAGCCTGGCTGGTATGGCTCAGTGGATGAGTGTCAACCTGTGAACTAGGTCACAGTTTGATTCTTGGTCAGGGAACATGCCCAAGTTTTGGGCTCAATCCCCAGGCGGAGCATGCAAGAGGCAGCCCATTGATGTTTTTCTCTCATCCGTGTTTCCATCTAAGCCAAAATAAAGATTTATTTAAATATCTTGAGCCCTGGCCCGACTGTGGTGGCTCATTGGACTGAGCATCGTCCCATGGACCAAAAGGTCCCAGGCTTGATCCTCAGTAGGGGGCATGCAGGAGGCAGCCCGTCAATGAGTCTGCCTCATCATTGATGTTTCTATCTCTCTCTCCCTCTCCTTTCCTCTCTGAAATCAATGAAAAGATATTTAAAACAACAAAACAAAACATCTTGAGCACTGACCTGTGTAGCTCAGTTGGGCGTGCACCAAAAGGTTGTTGGTTCGATCAATGTTACACTCATATTGATGTTTCTCTCTCTCTTTAAAAATCAATAAACTATTCTTTGAAAAATTTCTCAAAATTTTATCATTCAGAGAGTTACTGTTAAGATTTAAAAATTTTTTTTCTAAATGGCTTATAATGAGATAGCACCCTCTCCCTCTCTCTTCTCACCTTAGTTCAACTTCTTCACAGCATTACTTCTGGTTTTTGCTAGTATTTGCTTCCATATTTCTAAACGAGGGGCCCGGTACACAAAAATTTGTGCACTCGGGGGGGTTCCTCAGCCCAGCCTGTGCCCTCTCATAGTTTGGGACCCCTCTGGGGATGTCCACCTGCTGGCGTGCCTGGCCAGCCTGGGTGAGGGGCTGATGGCTGTTTGCAGTGAGGCTGGCTGGGATTTATTTAACTTTTAAAGTTGAAACCTTGTTACTTTAACCGGAGCCCAGGTCAGGTTGCCCCTGACAATCTAGGCTCCCAGTGCTTCCTTGAGTCCAAGGCGGGAAGCAGGTAACTGAGGTTTGTTTATCTTCTATAATTGAAACTTTATTGCCATGAGTGGAGGCCACAGCCAGCCTAGGCAGACAGGAACCTTAGCTTCCTCCATCGCTGGGGCAAGCCTCCTGCTTCTTCCAGCTCAAGCTGCCCACAGCTCCCATTGACCCAAACGTCCCAGCGAGGCTGACTGGAATCAGGTTTTGGGGTTTATATTCTAAAATTGAAACATTGTTGCTTTGAGCAGAGGCTCAGCCAGCCTAATGGATGCCTCCTGCTTATTCCAGCTCCATGGCTGCTGGCTGCCATCTTGGCTGGGTTAATTTGCATACAGCCACTCTGATTGGCTGGTGGGCATGGCATGGCTGGTGGGCGTGGCTTAGGTGTCTTGGAGTGAGAGTCAATTTGCATATTACTCTTCTATTAGATTAGATAAGATTCATATTGCTATTTAATGAATTATAACTTTTAGACATTGATTCCATTCTCATGGAAAATAAAGATTCAGCTTTTTTGTTCCAGTATCTTCACTTTCCCTTTACCTCATTTTATTCAAGGAATTATGCCATAGTTTTGATTTAAATCAGTAATTAGTACCTGCATTTTATGACACTATATATATTATTTACTGCTGGGCAAAATAGTAACTAAGATTACTTTTTCTTTCTTTACAATCTTTTATGTTTCCTGTGGTCAATAATTCTTTCTTTTTTCCCCCCTCCAGTTGTTTCGCTAGATCTGTCAAGTACCTAAAAATAGTTTTTAAAAATGCTTAAATTTTTGTCAGGTCTCTTCCCGCATCCCCAGTACCCTTTTCCCCCTGAGAATTGTCAGTCCACTCCCTTTCTATGCCCCTGATTCTATTCTATTCTATTCACCAGTTTATTCTGTTCTTCATTATTCTTATTCACTTGATTTTTAGGTTCACTTGTTGATAGATATGCATTTGTTGTTCATAATTTTTATCTTTACTTTTTCTTCTTCTTCCTCTTCTCAAAGGATACCTTTCAGCATTTCATATAATACTGGTTGGGTGATGATGAACTCCTTTAGCTTTTCTTGTCTGTGAAGCTCTTTGTCTGACCTTCAATTCTGAATGATAGCTTTGCTGGGTAACGTAATCTTGGTTGTAGGTTCTTGCTATTCATCACTTTGAATATTTCTTGCCACTCCCTTCTGGCCTGCATGGTTTCTGTTGAGAAATCAGCTGACAGTCGTATGGGTGCTCCCGTGTAGGTAACTGACTGCTTTTCTCTTGCTCTTTGTTTTTTGCCCTTGGCATTTTAATTATGATGTGTCTTGGTGTGGTCCTCCTTGGATTTCTTTTGTTTGGGATTCTCTGTTCTTCCTGGACTTGTAAGTCCATTTCTTTCACCAAGTAGGGGAAATTTTCAGTCATTATTTCTTCAAATAGGTTTTTAATATCTTGCTCTCTTTCTTCTTCTGCCACCCCTATAATTCTGATGTTGGTACACTTGAAGTTGTCCCAGAGGCTCCTTACATTGTCTTCATATTTTTGGATTCTTTTCTCTTTTTGCTTTTCCGGTTGGGTGTTTTTTGCTTCTTTGCGTTTCAAATCTTTAACTTGATTCTTGCGATCCTCTAGTCTGCTGTTGGATCTCTGTATATTATTCTTTATTTCAGTCAATGTATGCTTAATTTCTAGCTGATCCTTTTTCATATCCTCTAGGGTCTCACTAAATTTATCGGCAGTCTCTAGAAAATTCTTGAAAAACCTTATAACCGTGGTTTTGAACTCTATATCCAGTCGTTTGCTTTTCCTCCATTTCTGTCATTTGTGATCTGTTTCTTTGTCTCTGCATTTTGGCTGTTTCCCTGTGTTGATGGTGGGAGAACTGTGCTGGATACACCCTTAGGGGGCAAAACTTGCTTCAGTGGGGCTTTGGTGCTCACTGAGTCTGCCCCTGAGCGTATTCCTTTGGATCTGAGGAGTTGTAATCTGGGTGGTCCTGCTCTGACCACTGGGTACATTGGCTCTTTGATTTCTAAAATGCTTAAAGACTTCAAATAGTCTATTAGTGCTATTATTTTTCTGGAGACCTCCCTCACACATCCTCCATTTTGCCCCAAACTGTCCTGGTTGTTGTCCAGGCCTGGTTCAAAACTGCTATTGTGGAACTTTCCTTTATAATTCTCTTGCATTGTATTCCTTATTTCCTGGATTTCTTCTCTCCTTTATTGATTTTTTTTCTCTTTGTTTTGCTGAAGTAGCTCCTCGAGTAGTTTTCTAAGAAAGGGTGTATTAAATACATATCTTGAATAATTATATGCCTGAAAAATGTTTTTGCTCTAGTTCAGTACCAAATTAATAGTTGAGACAGAGTATGCAGTTCTAAATTAGAAAAACTTTTCTTTCAGAATTTTGAAGGCATTGCTTTACTGTCCTCTTACATCCTGGTTGTTACTGAGCAGTTGGATGCCATTATATTTTTTTTTTCTGAAAGATTTAGGAACTTCTTTTTATTCTTAGTGTTTTGAAATTTCATGATGCTATGTCTTGGCATGGGTCTTCATTCATTATACTGGGCAATTGGTAGGTCCTTTCAATGTAGAGAATAGTGTCCTTTAGTTCCAGAAGGTGTTTCTATATTATTTTTTCAAATTCTCTCTGTTTTCTCTTTCTGCTTATTTGTTCTGTTAGATATTGGACTTTCTTGATTGATTTAATTTGCATATTTTATTTTCTATTGATAGTTTTAGCTCTTTTACTCCCTCCTTTTCTGGGATATTTCTTTGTTTTTATCTTCCAACTTCTCTATTGAATTTTTAAATTTTGTATTACATTTTAAAGTTTTTTCTTGGTCTCAATTATTTTTTGAAGTAGCGTATTATTTTTTTTATCATCACAGTAGTCTTTCTTACCAGAGTTTTGGTGGGTTTTTTCCATTTCTCATCTGTTCCAGTCATAATCCTTTTGTCTTCATGGTCATCCCTCCACCACTTTCCTTTCTTGTTTCTTTCGGGCTCTGTCTTTCATATGGGAGAATTTTCTCTCATTTGTGATGATCCTTGGCTGTCTGTTTATGTTTAAGATTGAGGCACTAACAAGATGATTTGAGACTGCAGGGGCAGGACCTGTTAATGGATCATTCTCACTGTAGGGAGATTGGGCATTGGGCTGACTTTTTTGGTTGGAAATACCCCTTATGTCATTATTTATAAGTTTTCTTTTTCTCTGAAACTATTTACTGTTGCCAGAGAGGAATTTTTCAATTTCCTGCCCAACAGTGACAGAGTTGGAGTTGCAGTGGGATGAGGGTGGGGAGTTCATGTGACCAACTATTGAAGTTGTGAGAGTAGGAAAAGAGGAGGTGGCAGATTGCAATGTATAGATTTTATGTAATCTCATTTCTCTTCAGACCACACTTCTCCTCAGCCCATTACTGTGCTTAGTATACCATAAGCCTGTGCCTCTTCAGTTAATATTCTCCAGAACTGTAGTCTCTAGATGGAGTAGAAAGTTGGAAGTTGGAGTGCACATAGTTGAGATGAGTCCTGGGATTCTGCCTGATTTGTATACAAAGTTTCAGCTTGATTTTCATCTCTGTACCTTACCTCACCTTCCATTGTCTCTGATGCCTTCAAGGTGATGAATTTCTCAGAAGTTCGGTGGGGTGAGTTGGCTTTATTTTTATTGGTATTCCTTTCTGAGATCCCTGAATTGTAATTTCTTCCACATTGCTCAGTCATTTATCTTTTTTCTACCTGCTTTATGTTTCTACTATTTATTACATTTTATTTTGCTATAATCTCCTGTTGTTTATGGTTCAAGACTAGTTTTATTCCTTTATTGCCATTTTAAGTGAAGTTTTTGGAGAGAGCAATGATACACATGTGACCAATCTACCATTTTTAGCTGGAAGTCTGTTACTTTGGAGTTTATACTGAGTGGCCAGATTATTATGACCACCTGACATTTCTAGGTAATTAGCCGTACACTGCATTGTATGGGATATGGAAGCCAAAGGCCTGTTCGAACACCTTTGTTGTCTGCAGTTACCAAGATAAAATGTATCCAATTCGCACAGGAACACAAGGATTGGACAGTCGAGCATTAAAAAAAAGTCATGTGGTCTGATGAATTCACATTTCCAGTTGCATTATGCAGATGGCAGAGTGAGAATTTGGCGGAAACAGCATGAAAGCATGCACCCCACATGCATGAGTACAACCCTTCAAGCTGGTGGGGGCAGTGTTATGGTTTGGGGCATGTTTTCCTGGCATGATTTGGGCCCTTTAATTCGTGTGGAACAACGTCTGAATAGCACAACATACCTAAGTACCATTGCTGATCAAGTTCATCCTATCATGTCGATGGTGTATCCAAATGGAGATGGCTTTTTCCAACAAGACAATATGCCATGCCACGGTGCTCGTATTGTGCAGGAGTGGTTTCAAGAACAGGAGGGAGACTTTACCTTGCTTAGGTGGCCCCCACAATCACCAGATTTCAATCCAATTGAGCATTTGTGGGACGAAGTTAAAAGAGCCATCAGGCAGCTGGTTCCACAACCTTCAAATCTCACAGAACTGGACAGTGCTATTCATCAGGCATGGTGTCAGATTCCTCGCATCACCTTCCAACATCTCGTGGAGTCAATGCCAAGAAGAGTCACCACAGTACTGAAGGCAGAAGGTGGCCCAATGAAGTACTGATGGGGTGGTCGTAATAATCTGGCCACTCACTGTATATCTCCATAATTTTTCCCTCCATTTTTCTTTCAAACTTTTTAATATTGTATCTATTAACTATCACCACAAAAATGTTATTCAACAAACCACTTCAAGTCTTAGTGGCTTAAAACAACAATAAGCAGTAGCTTCTATATCTGTAAGTCAACATGTGTCAGCTAATCTGGGTTGGATGTGGCTAGGCAGTTTGTTGGTTTAATCAGGGCTCATTCCTGCACCAGTAGCTAGCTATGGTTGGTTAAACTAGACTGAATTCTTCTCCACATGTCTGTCATCTTCCAGGGGACTAATTTAGGTATATTCTTTTTAAAAAAATTTATCTTTATTGTTGAAAGTAGGTATGTCCAGTGATAACAGAGACACAACTGTGAGCAAGCCTAGTCAGGCATGCATTTTTTACGCTTCTGGTTGTATCACGTGCTGGCATCACAGCAATCAAAACATGACACATGGCTGAGACCAGGGGTGGAGACTTTCATCCTGCCCACAATGGAAGGGCACTGCAAAGTTACATGGTAAACAGCCTTGACATAGAGGGGGGTGTAGAATCTGGGCCAAAAATACAGCATACTATATATGTCAATAAACATCTAGTCTGACAATTTTAATGGCTATGTATTATTCCATGATATAAATGAATGTATAAAAATTCTTTAACCAACTTCTCTACTAATTAAATATTTAGCTCATTTTTCAGTTTTCAGACATTTAAATAATACTACAAATTAATTTCTAATGTACAGTAACTTTCACATCATGTTCAATTATTTTCTTATAATAAAGTCCTAGAAATAGAACTATTGTGTCACTGGATATGTACCTTCTTTAGGATTTCTGAAATTTATTGCTAAATTGCCTTCAAGAGTTTTACCAATTTACACTCTGGTAAGAAGTGTATGAGAGTCCTTATTTTTATACATTGTTGCTAAATAGTTTGCATACTCAGGAAATAAAGAATCAAAAGTTTTAAATAGAACCTTTTACTCACATTTTACTTACCCTTTCTAGGGTGGCATATAGGAATGACAGGTCTTTCTGTAGGTCACTTAGTATTAACTTATCATCAGGTTACTTAAAATGACCTGAATTGTCTTGTTCTGAAGGTTATGCTCTGAAATAGTGAAGACTGTTTACTATTTGCAGAGCACCAGGCTCAGGTAGACTCATTTATCAAGGTACTTGGTATCCATTAAAATACAGGTTATATGTTGCAGTTGGGCAGAAGGGACTGAGCTCTGGTCTTTGGAATTGTCACCTTTAAAATAGCCATGCGTAGCCCGGCCAGCATGCCGTGGTGGTTGAGTATCGACCTATCAACCAGGAGGTCACGGTTCGATTCCTGGTCAGGCACGTGCCTGGGTTGCGATCTCGATGCCCCGTGTGGGGTGTGCAGGAGGCAGCCACCAATTGATGATTCTCTCTTATCATTGATGTTTCTATTTTTCTCTCCCTCTCCCTTCCTTGCTGAAATAAAAATAAAATAAAATAGCTGTGCGCAAAGCTGGAAACACTGAAGACATGTCCTCTGAAGATGCATTTAATAGGAGTCTTACACAAAAAATGTAAATTATACCATTTTAAAAACATCTTTTGTATAACCTTTTAAGTCAATGGGAAGGTTTGTTTGGGGGAAAACCTGTAAAAATGTTATATATATATCTTTTTTGCAGCCATATTGTTTTTTGCCACCCAGAGCAAAAAACAATTTTTATTGTATCACTTCATATTTCTGTCAAATGAATTTATAGACATTTTTGTAATGATATACATACAATTTTGTTTTACTTTTATCACTTATTTCATAAGAATCGTGTGACATTGGTCACATATTTGCAATTACTTTCCATCTAAATTTAGTTTTTAAAAAAATTAGGAGTGTAAGTACTTGGTAAGAATAAAAGATATTCAAACAGAAAATGAGAAGTAAGTTTGCTGTCACCCCTCTCTACCTGCCCTCTGTTCCTCAAATATACTTGTCGTGGGGTCGCAGGCCTTCCCTTTTGCTAGACATTTGTTATTTTCCACTGTTGACAGCTGTAGAGAGCATCACAAATAACATTTCTAATCTGTTAAAATATTTGGAGAGTTCTATTTTAGTTAAGTCTCTGAACTACTCTTAACTCTTTGAGTATATTAGTAGTAATTCCTACAAAAGTAGATACAGGAGGTTAGTTCACTTATAAAATCTACAAGTCATATTTTTCATTTCATATTTATTCCCCATACTTTAGATATTTAACAAAATTAATAAAGGAATAATTCACTATTTAAAGGAGAAAACAGTTGGGAGAATTCACAAACGAAGGAATTTTATATTAAAAAACATGAAAAAATATTCAACTCGATAGATAATTAATAAAGAAAAGCAAATTGAAGTAACAAAGAAGTGGCTTTATTTTTCCTCTTGCAAGTTGCCAAAGAGTTCAGAAGAAAACTCAGTGCTGGCAAAGATGCTATTCAAATAGGCGTTCTCCGACAGGGCAAGCTGACTTATACATTAATATAACACTTTTGGCAAGCAGTTTGACAGCAGTCTTAAAATGTTTGTACTTTTGGTTTATTAATTTCACTTGTGAGAATCTATTCTAAAGGAATGTAGACATACAAACAAAGCTTTATGATGTGAAGTCATTAAATGCAGTTATTTATGATGACTGGAAAATACTTCAAAATAGAGAGAAAAAAGGCTAAGTAAAACACTGTTTGTTCATATAGTTAAATATAGTGTGCCCATGCACACGATATTTAAAAACAGTTGCAAAATAATTTTATGAGAATATACTTCTTTTTAAAAAGCAGATTATGAAATTATATATTTTAATAAAATATAATCTCAACTATGTTAAAGTGCAACAAAAAGAGAAAATATATTCTGAAAGAGTAACTTATTTCCGTGTAGTGACTTTATGGGTGATTTTCATTTCTTTTCTGTATTTTTTTTCAAAGTGTTTTCAATTAGCCCATAATTAAAAATAAATTAACTTGATGAACAAGAAGACAGGGACAGTGGAAGCACACTTTGAAACTCTCCCCACACTGCCAAGGATTAGGTGCCCTGCAGAAGGGAGTGGCCTCATTTGCTCTGTCTTGGCTCCTTCTGTTTGTTCTACCTTGGCTTCCTTTGTGGCAGTCTAGGGTTGCCCAGGACATACTGAGTGACAGGCCAGGACAAGGTCCAGGCCATTATATTGTGATGTCCTGTTGGGGAGTTGGCCGGGAAACACAGATCTGTGGGCAGAGTTGATAATAGTTTAGTTGAGTAGCTTGGGTTTCACTTCAGAGAGAATCATGGATGGGCTGCCTCCTGCACTCCCCCTACTGGGGATGGAACCCACAACTGGGGCATGTGACCTCCTAGTTCATGAGTCAGTGCTCAACCACTAAGCCACAGTGGCTGGGTAATATCCTCCTTTTAAAAAGATCACTCACGCCCTAGCTGGTTTGGCTCAGTGGATAGAGCATCTGCCTGTGGTCTCAAGGGTCCTGGGTTCTATTCCAGTCAGGGGCATGTACCTTGGTTGCGGGCACATCCCCAAGTAGGGGGTGTGCAGGAGGCAGCTGATCGATGTTTTTCTCTCATTAATGTTTCTAACTCTCTATCCCTCTCCCTTCCTCTCTGTAAAAAATCAATAAAATATATATATTTTTAAAAATGATCACTCAGAATTGATAGTCTCCCTGAGGCTTTTTGGAGAGCACTGGGGGAAGTTAAAACAAGAGGTTTTCTTTCTGAAGCCCAGCCCTGGAAAAACAATGGCAGAGATGATCCTGAGGCCTGAGGATTCCATCATTTCCATCTGAGGTTCCTCTAGGGCAGTGGTTTTCAACCTTTTTCATCTCATGGCCGACATTACTAAATTACTAAAATTCTGCAGCACACCAATATATCTATATCTATATATCTATATCTGTATCTGTATCTATATCTATATATACTTTTTATCGATCTGACCAAAATAATTATAATTTTATTTACAAAATAATAATAATAATTCCTATCCTTTTTGCTCCAAAGTGGCGTTTAAAAAATCAGGTGCCTATACTTGTATACAAGAATTTCTAGTACCAAGAATTAACTAATCAGAAGCAGCCTTACTATGCGATGTGTCTAGTAAGATGCAACTCTGCTATAGGATCTACTGGTATATATTTATGGTTCAAGACGGCATTCACACCAGACAACTATTGTTGTATTGGCTGTCAGCATCATTATTATTATTTACAATCTAAGGGAAAAGAGGTCGAAATAGTCAAGTATTGCATGTTTTAAACATTCTTGAGGCACATCAGTTGGAAAATCACTGCTGTAGAGGAAAGACTTTCCTATGGAGAGAGTCATAGAGGAGCCAAGGACCCAAGTACAAAGCAGCCTTGGGTAGAGTTTTGTTGCATTACCCCAGCTTCAAAACCTGCTTGTTCTAGTTACCAGCTTTTTAACCTTAGGCAAATCACACAGCCTCAAGAGCTGTGTGATTACAGAGATAGTATTTGCCTCCTGGATTAGCAGAGGAATAAATGAGAACTATAAAATGCTTAACGTGCTTCCTTACCAGAATTTGCTTAACAAATAACTGCTCTGCTTATTGTGATTTTTATGGCACAGCAAGATTGAGATCAGGAAGGTAGCATATTGATGCAATTGAAGAATGTGGGATCTGGAACGAGACTCTCTGGGTTCAAACCCTATTTCTGTTATTCACTAGTGTTGTGACCCTGGACAAATAACTTCCCTGTTCTTCATTTTCCTTACGTGTGAAAGGATAGTAATAGTGCCCACTCATTGGGTTATTGGGAGACTGAGTGGGGTGACTGGTTCCTCCTTTTAGGAAGCACCATGAAGAGTATGTCTGTTACTTTCAGTGAACAGTTGACCCCACACTGATAAGAATGATCATTAAATGGTTACTGTCATTTAATGAAACATTATCATTATAGGACACTAGCCTTAGACCATCAATTACACTCTACTGATTTCTAAGCTACTTTGAAACTTCTGTTGTAAACTAGGCTTTTCTAACCATGGCTTTAAGGCAAGCATGTTAACTTGTGGCCTGCGAATATTTTGCGGCCCAGCCAATATAATGGTATGTAAGAAGTGTTTTAATAAAAATTTTGTAACTTAATTTTTACAATATCTTGTTATACATAATTATTAATAATGAACAACAACATTCGCTAATGACCGATTACTGTAATTGTGTTGCATTCATTTCCCTTACGCGCCTTACGCACAGGCGCACCATTTCTCTCCACTGATACTAGCAGCAAATATTTTAGCAGCCAATTGCCACGTCAGTAGTCTTGTACTGACTTGTTTGGTGTGCGCAACAGGAAATATTTCACTTTTGGAGAACGAGAAAAATAGGTTTATTTGCATTACGCTTATTTGTGCAGTTATTCAATGTCTGGTAAGTTAATGTTCAAGAAAAAAATAGCAATTTTTATTAAAATGTTCTATTATTTTATCTTAACGATTACTCATTTATTTCAGCCCTTTGTATTCAGCATGTCTCTATTGAAATAAACCTATGTTTCTGTGAAAATTGAAGGTTTTGTTTTTTTGCGGCCCATGTACATTTAAACCTTGTTTATTTGGCCCATGTTAGCCTTTGAGTTTGACATGCTTGCTGTAAAGTGATCTGTTATATTTAGTCATCTGAAAGGGAATAGCTATGTGTTTTGAAAAAAAGAAAAGAAATCTGTCTTTTTCTTATGACAAAGACAATGCATGTTCATTATAGAAAATTTAGAAAACACATAGAAGCAAATGTATGAAAAATCATCCATAATCCCACAAGACAGAGATAACCACTCTGAACTTTGTTGCCTAGCCTTTTAGCCTTTTTAAACAAGTTTGTTTATGCATATGGTTTTTAAGTTTTTATAATTCTTTATTGTTGAAAGTATAATTTTTTATTTTTATTGATTGAGGTAACATTGGTTCATAAAATTGTTTTTACTTTTTTTTTTGGTTAATCCTCACCCAAGGATATTTTTCCTTTTTTTTTTTTTCTTGTTTGTTTTTTAGAGAGAGAGAGTGGAAAGAATGGGGAGAAACAGAGAAAAACATCTGTGTGAGACACTTTGATTGGTTGCATCCCGCATGCATCCCAACCAGAGCTAAGGATCAAACTGCAACTGGTACATGCTCTTGACTGGAATTGAACCTGGGACCCTTTGGTCCAGGGACTGACACTCTCTCCACTGAGCCAAACTGGCTAGGACTGTTTATACATATTTTTAAAGAAATCCTAGTATATATATCTCTTTTGTAACCTTCACTTAATAGGATTTTATCTTTCCGTGTCATTGCAAATTTTTTTAATGATTTAATGATTCCATAATGGCCTATTTTATGTAGGAAATGAAAACATTATTAATAAAATTAATATAATTTACTCCTGGGTTGGTATGGCTCCATGGTTAGAGCATCAGCCCTCGTACCAAAGGATCTTGGGTTTAATTCCTGGTCAAGGACACATACCTGGATTGCAGGTTAGATTCCCAGCCCTGTTGGGGTGCATGCGGAAGGCAACCAATGGATGTATCTCTCTCACATAGATGCTTCTCTCTCTCTCTCTCTCTCTCTCTCTCTCTCTCTCTCTCTCTCTCTCTCTCTTGTTCCCCCTCCCTCCTTCCCTTCCACTCTCTCTCTCTAAAAAAAAAAAAAAATGGAGAAAATATTCTTGGGTGAGGAGTAACAATAAGTAAATAAATAAATAAATAAATAAATAAATAAATAAATAAATGTTAATCTGGAAAAAAATAAACCCATGTCTTGAAGATACTACATAAGGAAGGGTGTTATAAAAACAGTGCTGGGAATGTGCTCTCCTTAGAGCACACCCGCACCCCTCCTTTTCTTGGGCATGAACTTTTGTTCTCTTTTTCCTAAACTCTAAGGGTCCCTACAAGACTTGCAACCAGGGGAGCAGCAGCAGCTAGTCTTGGGCTAACCCCCTGAACCTGTCTCAAAGGCCCCCTTTTCTCTGACTTTTCAGTAAGCTAAAAGCAGTCCTGCTTTGGTCCACTTCTGTCATGTGATTTTTACGTCTCAGTGAGTCCAGGAAGCCCTGGTGCGACTCACTTCTTTCTTACAAAGTTTCTAGAGAGCCAAAGCAGCACCTAGGCTCTCTCCTGCCGCTTCTACCCTAAGCTCTTCCATTGTTTCACTGTCCCAGCTTTAATAAATGTACTCTCAAAGAAAAAAAAGTGATGGGGTTTTAGAACATCCCAAAGGATAGTTTTCACGCTCTGAGGAGCTTAAGCAATAACTATAGGCATAATAAATTGGTAACTTAAATGGGACATGGTGTTAATAGACTTGATCGCTTTATTCATCTTTGGACTAAAGTGGGTTTTTTTGTTTTAATTTTAAAACAAAAATTCTTTATTGTTGAAAGTATTACATATGTCTCCTTTTCCCCCATTGACCTCTCCCAGTTGCTTCTCCCTCCCAGCACTGGCCCTCACCCCCCTACTGCCTGTGTTCATTGATTATGCTTATATGTATACATACAGATCCCTTGTTGATCTCTTACTCCCCACCCCCTTTGGGCTAAAGTTTTATAAAATCTTTATGGGTCTGGAAATGTTTCAATAAATATTCCTGTGGTATTTCGGGTTGCCAAAGGTAAATGATTTTGACTTCCTTGTTTTCCTTTCATTGGAATTCAAGCCAATTTGCTTTCTGCGAGTTTCCAAAGCACCTTGTATATCGGGATATTTGACAGGTGATTTATTTGAACAGTTATAGAAAGTTTCTTGATTTGGGACCCTCCACATCTAATTCTGATTGATGAGGCTGGATTATTCCATACATTTTTTTTTTTTTTACAGGTAGTGCCTTCCTCAGTGCTATTTTTCTTGCCTTAGCAACATACCAGTCTTTGTACCCACTCACCTTGTTTGTCCCAGGACTCCTTTATCTCCTCCAGGTAAGCACTTGCTGGTCAGAAGCCAGTACTCAAGTGACATTTGATACATGGCCTGGTCTCTGCTTGAGGGAAAAGAGGGCATGGCTTAATCAGGCAATGGGACTGGGTCTCCAATTCACACTTACTAGTACAGCACAGGCTTGATTGGAACATCGTATTAAGATGAAGAGCAAAATATTTCTCAAAGATTAATGGTACTATGTCAAAAGAACAGTGAAATCAGCCCAAAGGGGCTCTTGCTGGCTATATTTAGAATATTTTTAGCATCAAATAATTGTAAAACACTGAATAAATGAAAATCTATATATCCATAGTTATGCTCAGAAAATGGGTGAGGAGAGAAAAAGTACACATTATCATTAGATTTGGCTGTTTTATCAATTTCTTACTCTAAAAATTAATTAAAAGGAAAGAATTAAGTAGCTTCCTACCTTTTAAAAAGGAATTACGGTTCTTTCCCAATTAATAAAGCAAAAGTCTACAGAGGAATGCCAGCTGATAAATGTAGAAGGAATGATAGAATAGCAGATCACCAGTGAAATGATTAACTCTAGCAAAGATCGTCAAGAATGCCAAAATCTATAGGTGAAGATTTTTGGAGAACCAGGATATTTGCATTTGCATGGTGCCAAAATATTACTCCCCACTCCCACTTCTAAATTGTCTGCTAATAGAAAAGAGAAAAATAAATATTTACAAAGGAATACTCTGGCTGTCACCACCTTAACCAAGTAATCCCACTCAGGATCACTTATAGCAGAACAGCCTGACATGATGTGCTTCTCGATGTGATGCAGCACCAAGTGCACAGCATCAACTCCAAAGTATTCTGACCCAAATGGGTGACCTTCATTAAGCCTTTAGGTATGACTTCCGGTTTTTAGGAAATACAAGTGTGAAGGAACAAGTTAAATAATACCACAAGGAAACAGCAAAACAATCAGAATGTAGGATGGTCTGTAAGATAGCTAGCTGGTCTGGTTCCCTTGAAAAGTCATCGTCATAAAAAAGATCAAGTGGGAGGACTGTTCTAGACTAAGGAGACACATAACCAAGTGGAATGGGTGAGTCTTGATTGGATTCTGGTTTAGAAAAAACAGCTATAAAGTAAGTTTGGGGAACATTTAGAATATTTTGAATATACATTAGATATTAGATGATGATAGGGAATTGTAATTTCTTGGATATGATTTGGGGAATATTTAGGATATTTTGAATATATATTAGCTATTAGATGATGATAGAGAATTGTTAATGTCTTGGATGGGATAATAGTATTGTGATATATAGGAAAATCTCCTTTTTTAATATGTGCACATATATTTACTTTTTTAATACTTATTTTTATTGATTTCAGAGGGGAAGGGAAAAGGAGTGAAAGATAGAAACATCAATGATGAGGGAGAATCATTGATCATGCTCCACACTGGGGATAGAGCCCATAACCCGGGCATGTGCTCTGACCAGGAATCAAACTGTGACCTTTTGGTTCATAGGTCAACACTCAATCACTGAGCCATGCCAGCTGAGCAGAATCTCCTTACTTTTAGGAGCTACATGCAGAAGTGTTTTTGGGAGAGGTATCATGATATGTAGAAAATTTGTGCATAGAGAAAACCTTATACACACAGATAAAAAGTATGGCAAAGTGTTAATATTTAATCTCAGTGACAGATAAATAGTTGATTAGTGTATTCTTTCAACTTTTTTGTGTGTTTGAAAATTTTTTAGTAAAAAGGAGGGAAATAGAATATAGGCTCTGAAGTTGTCCTGGCTTGGGTACGTATTAGCTTTGTGATCTTGGGAAAGTGACTACTTCTCTATTATTCACCTATAAAATGGGGATAATACAATGGTAGCTACTGAAAAGGGTTAATACATGTCAAATATTTAGAACAGAGTATGATAAGAGTTCAATAGATATCAGTTATGGTTATTAGTGCTCAAATATTCACAGAAAGGACAAGGTCACCAGCTTGAAGGTACATGGAGTGATGGGGGCGGGAAAGAAAATATTTCCTTTTCTATGGTCAAAGGAACTGTGAAAGTTAGTTTGTACTTCTTTGACACTACAAGCTTGCCTCCATTCTGCTGGTGGAATTTTGAGAGGGTAGGAGGTGGACAAGCTAATGTCCAACCAGTGTCAGAGGCAAAGCTTTTTTTCTCTTTCCCATGTGAGACACAGGAAGGCTTCAGCCTCAAAGGCAGGGGATGCTGCATCTAGCTCACTAATGAGTCACTTATGAAAGTGGTAGTTTGAGTCCTCTGGTGTCCTCTCCCATATTTCCTCTTCCTCTGACCTTGGCTTAGGGCCTAGTTTCCAGATGACAAGCTTAAAATGTTATGATCTGATAGTGTACAGAATAAAATAGAGAGCCCTAAAATGCACAGGACCTCGAGGCTGAGCTGTGAGGCTAGCAGAGGTGCCGTCAAGGAAGTTCCTAGTTTCCTCCTTCCTCTTGTTTGGGATTCCTAAAGCCTTGGATCCCCTTACATGGCTTGAGGTTCTTATTTTCTTTGAAAGAAATACTTTGTGAGTGCCCTTAAGGATCCAATCTGACCTCTTGTCTTTGAACTAGAAGGGTTACTCCTGTGATTTCTATACTTTCTGGAGTTTAGGGTAGGTTACATGGTTCTACCTTGTATCAAAGGAGCCAAACCCAACCAGGCTTTTCTTGATAATGGGTCCCTTCCCAAGACATTCTTTGGGGCTCTTCAGAATTCTTCACATCTTTTCTCTTTCCCCAGCAGCTTTCTGTTGTCTCTGCTGCTTCCAAGAGGGGTCAAAGCAAAGGTGGCAATGGTGTTAGCTTCCTTTTCTTTTAGAATAGGTAAAAATGAGGGTAAGGGAATGATCATGCATTTACAGGTCTCAACCTTAAACTCTAAGAGCTTAAGTATAAAAAAATTTGTTAAGAGTTTCTTTTCTCTCTTTTTTTAAATTTTATTTTTCAATTACAGTTGACATTCAATATTATTATTATTTTTTTAAAATGTATTTTATTGATTTTTCTACAGAGAGGAAGGAAGAGAGATAGAGAGTTAGAAACATCAATGAGAGAGAAACATCGATCACACCTCCCACTGGGGATATGCCCACAACCAAGCACATGCCTCTGACCAGAAATGAACCCGGGACCTTTTGGTCCGCAGGCCAGTGCTCTAGCCACTGAGCCAAACCGGTCTCGGCAACATTCAATATTATTTTGTATTAGTTTCAAGTGTACAGACAGCATATAGTCAAACAATCATATAATTTACAAAGTGTTTCCCCCAATATTTCAAGTACTCACTTGGCACCATACATCTACTCTATAAAAGGGAAATATTAAAATTAACCATTTCTCCGAGACAGGGTAAGCCACGCCCACCAGCCAATCAGAGCGGCTGTATGCAAATTAGCCCAGCCAACATAGTGGCCGCCACTCACGGACCTGAGTAAACAGCCCTTTCCATTGCGGCAGGAGCGAAAGTGAAGCTGTGCCCGCTCAGCTCAGCTCCGATTAAACTGCCTCTAGCAAAACACAGATTTGAAACATTTGAAACAATGTAACAATCATAGAATCCTCAGGAGCTGAAGGAAAGAGCAGCTCGGGCCTAACCAGTAAAAGTAACAATTGTTTCATTATAGACGCTGCGAGGTGAAGCAAAGAGGAGGCTTCAGTTAGTTAGAAGGTCACCTTAAAGGAACAGTGTATCAATTATAGAAGATAACCCCAGGCCTTCAAGGAAC